>CAVNZL010000137.1:3760000-3975000 GCA_963693355.1 Pontia daplidice | reverse complement strand
GTACTTTATACTGGATTCTGTTATAAAATACAATTCATTATTACTATTAGTAATAGCAACGTTTCTGTTTTTCAGACAAATATATAATAATATATATTATGTAATATAATTAATTATAATATTGTTTTAAATTTAATCCTTATTTACATATGAATTCGACCTTCACATTACAAATGAGGTAACGAAATACGTTGACGTAATAATAACATATTTAGGCACTAAAAAAACATGCCGTTTTTAATTTTTATACAGTATTTCCTTAAATTATAACATCACTTGGTAACTGTGATTTGTGGTTAGCCGCAAATTGCTTTATGCTCAAGAAATATTTAACGCCTATTCCCATATATATACCAACCTTCGAGCTCTGATACGATTTAATGCTCTAAACAGAGAAATTTACTGAAATAACAAAAAACTCAAATACTACCAGTATTGCTGTAAAACAATATTGAATAGCGTCCTCACAAAACATACAAATATTAAACAAAAATTAATCCCGTTCTTTAATATAAAGCAATAAATGAATGCCTTATTTATTCCAAGCATAGTTCCCATGTGCTAGAAATCAAAACAAGGGTCGGGCAATGTCAAACAAAACAATGTATTAGATAATCGTAGTATGAATGGGTTCTAGTGTAAGGTTTAAAATACACGAACTTTTTGATTCCGTCGTTAGTACCTATGTATTACTTTCATTTGAATTGTTAGCCACTTCGGTCAAAATATTTTATTTGTGTATAATTCTAACAAACACGGATCCGAATTTAAACAATTCAGTGTATCCGAAAATTCGCAGATCAATTACCCGGTCGTTGACTTGATGATAAGGGTTAACGTAACTATTCGGTTTGATAAAGTGTTAGCTTTATATTAATAAATAAAAGAGAAGTTTACACAAGTAATGATTCGTATTCAATTACTTTACAATAAACTTTTAAAAACAATGCTTAAAACAGAATCTTGCTGTTTACTTGCTACTCAGACCTTCCAAATAACAACTTCAAAGCTACTCAGGTACAAAACTACACACAGAATGTTTAGTATGTACTGACAAGTGTCCACTTTATTACGACAAACACGCCCTGCACTAATATTCCTAAATAACGGTGCGTGTTGGCACAGCGCATACTGATGCTGACATCACCCCGGGGCTCCTAGATTCAATGTCAGCGCTCAATGCCGTCTCATTCACCGACTGTTTTAAATATTACAAAATAGATGCGGCAGATATAATTGTGGTGTATATTTGTGAATCATTTCTAACTGTTATAAACTCTAGAGATGGGAATAGATCATCATCTCATCTCTGTTGTTATTATTATACCGATTTTGATACTGCTGTGCGTAAAAAAATAAAAGATAAACAATTACTAAACATTGGCTAGTAACTGTACTGAATTGCCACATAGGCCGGCCGCCTCAAGAGCTTGCAAAACTCTCAGTTCAACCCGAATATTTGAAACTTCGATAAATTAAAAATATACTTCAGTAGTTAGAACATTACTTGAAAATCTTTCTAACTGTGGTGGTTACGAGACATATTACGCTAGTTTTATACTTGACATATTAGAATAACTAGCCTGCTGCTGTATTATGATCGATGTCCTATACTACCTTTATCACCCTTAATGATATTTTAATTGACATTTGGATGGCTATTCTAGAGATAATTCCATAGTAAACTGCATGTAGTGCAAGAACAATCTGCATAATTACGTAAGCAGTTGATGCAACGCTGGGTGACCTTCACCTAAACCGGTCGACTCGGGGAAAACTTATATTAACTGAGAACAAGTTAAAATTAAGAAAAAACTCTTTTGTCCTCTGGAGTTATTTTAAAGCCTTTTTGTTTAATATATGCCAATATGTGGCGTTTTTTTAATGTGGCGTAATTATTACATTTTTAAATGTTGGTGTTTTCAGACTGTAAATGCCTGGTCATAAAGTTATTTCTGACTCTATAGAATTCATTTGTTCAACATTGTACGATAGAAAAACCATTATCCAGAAGTGCAGTCTCAATAATTCAATCTGTATATTGTGATATTAAAATAAATTTGTTACTATTCGCCCTAATTTAGGCCTTCAGTCCAACATTGAAACAATAGTTACTGCTGGTTTCGTTACAAACAACTTATAGTATATACGTTATAGAATTTTTGTCTATAAGGAAAATTCAAACAAAAATATTCAAAATATTTTTTCATTTGCTATAAAATTCTATTCACTGTAGAATTTCGCATTAAAGAGTAAAAATAATAAAGACCCTAATTGTGTCTTCAAATCGTTATTAAAAGCGTGGGTAACAGGTAGTGATGTCACTCATTTTTATACCTAATTGACGGAATGTTTATAGCTGTAATAATCGTGCTATCTATATACAGAAAAGAGTAAGGAGATAAGCATTTTCATTGAATGTTAAAATTTAAAACATAGATATACCTACTCTCTTATTTATAAGCATACCCAAATTGGTATTAACTGATGTCCCTTATTACTTTATTGTATTTTAAAAATAAAAATAAATGTGACAAAACATTATATAATTTAGACTTAGGATCTTAACGAATAAGACCGAAAGACAAAAACAATATACTATAAATTATATGCAACTTGTAGAACTTAGGTGGTAAATTCCAGTAGTAATTTCATCGTAGACCATTAACAACTTCAAGAATAAGTAGGACCGCATTCCAGACACATACACGTAATAAATGTTAATGTATAAACAAACAGCAAATATACAAAAATTGACATCGAAATAATACTAAACAACTATAAAGGAAAGTTATATTGTAACCGTGACACGATTCGGCGTCGTGGCACACTTGCTGATAACACTCTTATCAAATAGGAATTCCTTGCGAATGTATGATATTTTTAGCAACAATTTAACGCATCGAGTTTTTCTTATTCTTGCTACACCAACTCCAAATGCGTTAAAAAATAATAGCTTATTTCACCGCAACAATGACTGACCTTCGACACACGTGTTACATCATTGCGTACTCAAATGTTCCTCGATTTGGCGGTAAACAGTTGACGTCAACCGCATCACATTAATGCCGAAATAAAATACTTTAAAATCATCAGATCTCTAATCAATTTCATCAGTGTGTGTATATAATTACTCGTTAAAAATCATTTAAATAAGTTTTTATTTCAATGATTATTCAGCCATAAACGTTATACACATATATATGAAAAAAATTTAATGAGCGCATCGACGAAATCGTTTATACGCGTAACACTGTATTAAATAATAAATAAATTAAAGCATAGTTTCATTCTTCTTATAAACAAGCAATACGATTGCACTAGCTATTCAAAAACAGATTAACGTCTATCTCTGGTAATACACCCGGTGTATATATACCGATAGACGTTAATAATATAAATACTTTTTTGAAAACGAGTAGAAACATTTACGCATTAATACAGATTACATATTCTTAAATTATATTGTTCTGCAATCTCCGAAACGCGGTCATGGCCAGATATGATATGACATTGAAATCACTAAGTACCCATTACTATAATCCTTAACCTTGTCAATAAAGTTCAACACTGAACGCTTTAATCAATTTAAACTCTACGTGGAAGCTTTTTAGTTTGCCAAAGTAGCTTAATTATAAGGTACATATCGAATCATGCATGCCAGTTCATCAACAGAATTTTTGTAGTATGGAAGAGAATATATTTATAATATACATATATCAAAATCCCAAGTAATAAAGAAAAAGAAAAAGGACCAAAATAATAAGACAAAAATCGATATATCGTGTATCAGCCTTCTACCTGAGACATGATTTTAAAATTTAAATAAAATCCTTTTAATTCAAGGCGTTATACTGTGATATTCTTTTATTTTTAATACCATAGACGCCGCAATCGCCAAGAGAAAATTCACCGTTATTTAGGTTAAAGAGATTGACAACACAAAAGTAGTCATTATAACTGACTTAGGACTTCTATGAAATGAAAGTAGTACAAAGCCTTGAAGAATAATTACATATGCAAGAGAAACGCTGAAGAAAATGTAAATATATAACAGTTTATTTTAAATAAATTAGATACAATGTTAACCAAATTGGCTCAGAGATTTAAAGCTTCGATACAACATCTGATTATAACCAGGAGGTTTATCACTACGGGCCCTATAAAATTAACAGAAAAGCATTAAAAAACCGATGCGCAGTTTAGAGGACTGCAAGCTATATTTGTATATATTATTTATCACATTCATCAAGCAAATTGAAAGAGCATATCCAAATTCAATGCTCAAAACACATGGGTCGCGATTGGCTCGAAGATTCTATGGCGACAATTTTTATTTATTCGAAATTGCAACGCACTGAGGATATACCTGCTTGAGAAGTGGTGACATCATCGCCTCTTGTCTTGAATGTCAATTCGCAATTGCACGTGTTTGAGACACACTATGAAAGTTCTGGAACAACTACAGAACTCGACCTATATAAATATAGCGTATACTTGGTTTTACAATAAAACTTAAAGACGCGTTCTTTAAGTAATATATAATACTTAAAGAACGCGTCATAAGTGAATAAGTTCATGTTATATCCCAAATATTAATTTTACCTAACAAAATAACATCTCTGTTTAATAAAACTTTCCGCCGTTTATTCACCGAAATCAAGGTCGTGGCTACATGATTGTAAATTTGCGATAAAAATGTTTTTAACTCTGTATTGTGAATCTTATATTATTAAGCTCGAATAAATAAAATATATAATGTTAAAATATAATTCCTTTATGTATCGGTCTCATAGTCCGTCCTCAGGTTGAGTAAATGTTAACATTGAATAATGAATGTCATTTCAGAGAGCCGGGCATAACGCCAGGAGAATTTTATTTAATTTTACAATCACGATACCTCGTATCCTATATTGAAATGTGACTCATTTTTTTATGTGGAAAAACAGTAAATATAATATCTTTAACAGTGAACTGCAGTATATAGATGTTTTGAAAATAATCCTACGAATTAATTATTAAGGTTTCGTTAATATTTGCTAATGACGATGCCTCCACTACACTTATAATTGCACACACCTAAACCTGTACTAATGTTTAGGAGAATAAAAATCAAAATATATTCAATTTTGCAAGATAATGAAATCTTTTTCCTTCGATGATTTTAAATAGTTATATATTCAGATATTATGTTAATCTGACAAGTCTGGGCATGGGAACTAACTTGTCACGGCTCAACGTAAATTTAATCTAGTTGACTCATACGTAATATATTTAGTATACAAATCATAGTGAATCATAAGATCGCTATTCCTTTATTTGATTGATACTATAGATTAATAATGCATTTACGTAAATAACACGTTTCGTACAAAATTTAATTTACCATATTTGTAGTCTGTGTGCGGAGGGAGAGATTCACTTTTTTTCTATGTATGGTGTCAAAGAGTCTAATCAGGCAATAAATAAAGGGATCGCGATAGCTATGATGAAAGTGATCTTCCAGGAAACACGACTGCATTTAATCAATAAGCTAGCTTATGAAAGCTTCTCGAAACTCGATCGACAATTCTTACGAATTTTATCAAGCAACAGAAAATCATTAAATCCAGTCATATATTAGCAATGGATATAACCAGTGATAATCATCGCAGCAGAGATATTTGATTGGATTTTTAATGTACGTTAAGAGACAAGACAAACAATAGACATATACCTAACAGCCGAGTCATCAACAAAACTAAATATACTCGCATGACACAATAGCCCAGAACAACGTGATGACTCGTCTTTGAAACAAAGATTTTGACTCCATTTAAATAAAGTGCGAGGTATATTGAGCAAAATCTTTATTATCTAAAGGGATTCAAAGTTAAAAGTAAGTAAGTCATGGTCAGGGGCATCCGAATGATTATAGAATTCAATTAATCGTTTTCATTCAAAACAAATCAATTAAAATGAAGGAGAAATAACAAGTCTTTATGTCAACAGAAGACATTATAATCTAAATGTTTCAATACACTATTAAGACAAATTGCCTATCAACACTTCATTAGTAGCTCTGACAGACATAATTTACATATTAAACTGAATATCTTATCTAAGCCGATATTTATTAATTAGTTTATTTGTAATAGTTATGTTTTACTACGAAAGAAGCTAACATACGCCTATATTACATTTTCAAACGCTTGGGACTGTCAACCGTATAACGTTAGCCTTTTTTGTTTGTTTTTATCACCCTGTGTCTGGCGCTCTATCATTGCCCTTCGGTAATGATGGACCTGAGCGCACCTCCCACTACTAGGAATAGATTTACTCAACACTCATAAAATATATATATATCGCTGTAGGTAATTCTGCACCTATGAAATAAGCCTTTTTGATTTAATAGTCCTAAGAACGTCTTACCATAATTTTTACTATTTTTTACCATAATTCAATTACGTTTTTGGGAAAACCCATAATTGAGTAAATAGATAACTTTCTTTACAATAAAATCGAAATCTAGCACAGATAAGGTAATAAATAAGATTGATACGCATCACGCATAGACCGATTTCTCTGTATGGTTCAATAGTTTTGCTGATTCTATAAGCCATACTTGTTTATTATACACGAACTCATTCAAACCCGTGACAACACTTTCAATGAATGAATTTCAATGTAAAATTACACGTGTATTTTATTTCAAAATATTATGCCATAATTCTTCACTAAACTATTATAAATATATACTTTCGTTATGGCTGACATATGATCATATAAAAGCAAAAGTATAAGCGAGTATTGAGACACTGTCGTAGTCACGTATGAGGTCAATGCACTAAACTTCCACGAATACTAAATTGTCCAATCATGAAGCGATTTATAAAATGTCTTTATTAGTAAGGTGTTTACTGGAACCATTCCTCATATATATGTTAAAATTAAAATAATCTGGAATAAAAATATATTTATTATATACTCATTGTTAAATTGATTATTTGATACACTAAAAGATTCATCATTCATCGATTCATCAGATCAGTGTTTCAGTTGTAACAGTATATAAGGTCTGATTTATATAAAATCACCACCGATAGTCTTTTCGTGAATTAATTTAAAATTTGAAAATTTGTAGTACAGAGTAACTTTTTTATACGATTACTACATTGTTATATAAAAAGATTCCTGGTTCAGAATAGATACGAAGCGGTTAACGACTTCCCAGTCACGATTTGAAGTTTTTCGGAATTAAACAAACATAGTATTCTACAAGCCCACGCATTGCAGTTATTTGAAATCTGTTTCTAGATTTTTAACATTTAGCAGACTATGTAATCGGATAAGAATTTGGATTAGGCGTGAGATGTAGTGGTGCAGATAGTCAAAAAAAGAGTATTGCCCTCAGAAAATAAACAAATTTTGAAACAAGGATTTTGGCTATAGTAAACTTGGTGAACTTTAGAGTGCATCAGAATCTAAGTATTGTTATATCTAGGAGTGTTCAATAAGTTCTAGAGAATGGCAATATAGATCTAACCTATAAGGTATTACATAAAGTGAATGTAAACAAGGGTCTGAACAAACAATGGACGCGGAAACGCCGGCCTAATGCACTAAATCGAGCTGATGCATATCAATGGAACGATTTCTCCTTTCGCAATTCTATAATGGCTTATAAACGAAACAAAACTAATGTGCTGGTCATTACTTAAAGAAACGAAAGATAACGAACTCGTTAGGAAATCATTTCAATATAATGTTTTGTTCTATTGTCTTATAGGTCACAATATTATAAACAAATGATAGCGTTGCCTAGCAACACTCAAATGCAGAAAGTGGTATAAATCTTATAATAAAACGAGAAACAATAGATTGAATACTATTTTTTTGACAAGTATTTACTTTATATTAATACACTAACATTTTAATTTGACGCGCCATAACAATTTATAACGACACTCGATTAGCTAAACGCTTGTAAGGAATTGAGACAAAAAGTGAAGTGTTATACTCCCAAGAAGAATCAGTGGGAGCGTGAAATAATCTCAATCAGTTATGCATATTTTGACCAATTTATTCTTAAACTATTGTTGAACATAGTTAAATTAGTTCCGCGTCAGAGTACAAAAGTCAAGGATTCATCTGCCGCCATGCATATGACTTAATCAGTTTCCTATTTTAGTAACAATTTTCGGTTTTTATTAACAAGAATTAATGTAATCTTTTTTTAGAGTTTTTGATTCCTATAATTATTGTAATTGATGTTCACATTTGTATTTTTGGTCATACTCGGGATTAGAACAACCACAAAGAGACGAAAAAGTGCTTTAGTTTGAAAACTGTCCAATTGTCTTTACACTGATGACAAGAGACAGAATAGTACTACTGACTGATTAGTTCTGTACGAATAAGGGCAAACTTCACACGATGTTACATTGAAGTATTTAAGATGCAAATAAGCTTCACGTTAAACAAAACTGCATACTATTTATAACAATTCACAGAAAAGCAATATAGCTGCACAGTAGTTAATGTTCTATTGACATAATTTATGATCCTGTCCATCATAACAACGGTACAAATGCACCGACAATGCATAACAATGCATACCGCTAAACGGAGGAAGTCGAATAACAACAAATACTTATATTTGACGTATTTAACTCACATCAATACAATCCTAATTTGTAAGGATGATATTTTGATAACTAAAACGAAGCAGCATTTTATCTGAAACCAATTCGGGTCTAAATAAAAATAATTGCTTTAGCTTTAGTCCGCTAAAAAATAACAATATAGAAGGTATATTGCGCACAACAGGGCACGTTTTTATGCACTTTTTGTACCTTACGAGCCTGTAAGCCTCCTCGCCCCCTCTTTTCCCTTTCCAATCAAGCCCTTGCCTGTTTAACTTTAGCTTAATATATTTATGTAGTGACAGCCTAAACCAAAACTGTTGAAATTTCAAACATAAACCAAAGTTGTTCGTAGTTCAATGTATATAAAGAATGTAAATATATAGTACGTAAACTTGTATGTATATATGTACATCAATATTCAATAGCACCCGATTACACCGCGTACGTATGGCGTAACGGTGTCAAATAAACAATTTACTGTAATTTCCTGTAGCTCAGCTGTATATGGGTTATCTGATAGAACGTCTAGGGCGTGGCTTTATGATCGAATGCAATTATCAAGACCAAGTCTTAAGGGGGATTACATTTACGTGGTATCTTATGCTTTGAGGATGAATGGACGACTCTATACAACGATTGAAAATATCACAAACACTTATTTAACGCTCATACGTTGTGAACGTAACGAAAGCTCAGCAACAGGAAGGTCAGCAACACCCAGCCATCTGTAGTCCATCTGTAGCATTAGCGTTAGCACTTTATTCTATGCGCCCCTCTGCCCCATTAAAAATAATGAAAAAACTTCATCTCTTTCTTGCAAAGTACAACCTCAAGAATATAATAAATTACGTATGTATATTGAATTAATAATTCAAATTAATAAAGTTTCCCCCCTGCGTAAAAAGAACTGTTAAACCAAACCGGCCACGCGTCACTTCCTCACGCGAGGCGGAACCCGGAACACTTTATAACGGTATAAATGGGCTATTCCTATCCATTTGTGAATCCTGTGAGTTCTGGCTCTGCAGTCGAATAGGGATGTACTTAGCGAATTAAACAAGAAAGTACGTTACAATCATACATTCATCTACAATCATAAATATGTATGTGTAATTTTTTTCACAAATGAAATAATATCCGTAGTTTCAATGAAAATAATCTCGTTAGTATAAAGTGTTGCATTTTAATTTTTACTTAAGATAATCTATCAATTTCAGCTAGTCTATGTTTAAAACTAAGTCTCAGTATCCCGCAGCGAATCTTACTAAGAAGCCAGTCAAAATGGAATCAACTAAAGCTGAAGAGTGGACCAACAGCATCGGGGTATAAATTTTATGAAATTATCGTGTAGTCGGATTAAAACCGTGGCTGACCGTTGGAAATAGGACACCGCTCGTTAATGCTTTATGAGCGAGATTTACACTGACTTTATTTCTGCAGAGCTATTATAGTACCTATTTTACTTGGAAATGTTTGTTTACATTATCGGATATTAAACATATTGTGGGGAAATGTATATATTTGGATCTGTTCTATTTTCTAACGAAATTTTTAGACATGCCAATCAATAAACAATCATTCAATAATATGTTTTATATGCTACAACTACTTCTTGAAACAATTCACGCCTATATATAAAACAGATCTAAAATTACAATTATTTTTATATACATTATACACGTTTAATTATTATTCAGGTGCGATATAAAAGCAGATTATTATGCCATCATTTACCTATGGGTACATAGGCCACAGGATCACGAAGGCAACGTCGCGCCGCGCTGTTCTAAAAGAGCATCCATAACCGCTTCCGCCTTAACAATACTTCCGCTATACAAAATGACATCACCAAGGATACGGACGCGTACGGTACACGTACGTATTTTGTTAACAAAAGTAAAAGGTATTTAACCTTTCAAATAGTTTATTCTGAATTTGTAGTTTATTCTTAATATCCCTGGGTATTGAAGTTGTTTTGTCCAATACCCCACATATTTTAAAACAGCGATAACAGTCACGGGAATAAGCGTGTGGATGATGAAGCATTATAGCCATAATGTAATGATGTAAACAGAGTTACATAAGCTGAATTGACCTGAATGACGCACTAAGGCTGGGCGTAGCAATTGGTTTGAAAAATGTTGGACCTGCTGCTTTATAATACATTTGTGCTATAAATAGTAAATCATTTGATAGAGTTGTTCTGTTGAACCTTTATTTTTTAAGTGCTTTTATAATATTGAGTTCATTCACATTCTTTAAACTAAAATGTCATTGAAGCTCGAATAAATTTGAACAATAAATTAAAATAACAGTAACTACTAACATACTTCGATTCATTTAAGATAGAAGCAAACATTCGTATGACTATTCTAATGGGATTTTCTCGTATCTTTCGCCGTGATCAAAATCATGTTAACAACATAATTAAGTCTCAGCGATAAACAATCGGATTTTTTAGTAACGATTAACGGCGAATACAATCTAACACTAACCGAGGATCAAAGGTACTTTCAACACGGAAATTGAGTTACCCGCTCCATTTACGTCACTAATTACAACACGTGCCCCAGTTAAAGTCCTTTAAGCCCATCTAATCTACCCGTTCCTCAAATCAGCGTTACCGAAGGCGCTTAAAATTATATTACACTTATTTTCAAATATTACTCGTTACATGCAAATGTAGTCTTAATACATCACAACGTTATATAAACCGATTCAGTTTAGACGGTATTAAATCTCATTATTCACATTAAATAAACAAGGATCGAATATTTATATAACAATTTATATTCAGAACAAAGATTAAAATCACCCACAGATTTTCGCACGCTTCCTTATAACCACAGATTTTGGTCGAACACTCTTCCCGTACAACAAAACTGCCAACTCACGAACTTTAACAAATCGTTCGCAATATATCAATTTCACGAATCAGTGGCCGGGATGACATACATATATCTTAATAAACGAGTACTTAAGGCGCAAAGTCGGCTTCCAGACGTGGCGACGATAGATGTACCGCAGATTCCAGGGGTTGAAGTAAATATAAACATTCGCACATTCCTTTGGCACCAGACTGTGACTCGTATTAAAAAGAAAAAATTACATTCCAACCGTACGCTTTGTCAACGCAGCTTTATTATTAAGATAAGTATTAAAAGCTATTTTTAAACACTAATTACTGATGAATAGAGAATTAAGTACGAAAATATTTGTATATTTTCCTACAATGAATAAGGCTAATAGATACATTGTTTCTAGCGATGGTAAGCAGTCAGGTAACGGGAAGTTCAATAAAAATCTAACGTCTGTACTCTGTAGATCAGAGAGCCTGGGGAGTGATGTTTCCTCTTTGCTAGATAGTTGCTCAAGGTCATCTTGATGAATGAAGGTCTAAAGACAAAGTCACCAAATTGGGTTTTATTCCATATTATCATAAATAAATCAAGGTAAAATTGCAATCGTAATTTATATTGAGTAATAAATTATTTAGAACATACACATTGGTAATGAAATAACTAAATCCTAATTTAATTATGAATATAAATTTATATGAGTGTAGGTATTTTTAATTAGCCCAACTATATGTATGCTGTTTGTAGATAACCTGCTTATTTGGGTATACTTGGCAATTTGAAATCTTTTCATACCGTATGCCATACTATAAGCATCATTTGTCGATCTCAAATGTTAGTGTATTCAGACATTCCCAAGTGATTCGCCCGCAGCATCCTCATTACTGTAAAGCATTGCTTGGCAACTCGTTGGTAGCAAATGAATGATTGCAATTCTCCTCTTTGCAAGATATTGTATCAAAATATAGTAAATATATGTAGCATATGTAATGGTGACGATTTATAATATAAGTACAGTAATATATAAGTATAATTACATAAACTTATAGCTTAACAAGGACACTTAGTTTTAAATATACAATATACTTACTAATTATACAATTAGCGTTACCTCACCATAACTAAGCATATATATATTTAAAGTATCTACTGACTACACGTAATAAAATCTATTTTATCATGCATAATAGAAACATTTTAATCAATAAATAGCTGAGTCCCTAAAGCGAGCATTGAGTACCGATAAAGATTCAAAGTGGCTACAATAAATAACTGGTTGGTTATCGGATGCTCTTGACATATTAAATCATACTTAATAGTATTGTTTTCACAATTCTGATTATAGTTTAAAATGATAAATAAAATCAGCGTACATTGTACGTATCTATACGATTTTACCTAAATTCGCATTCCCAAGGACTTAAGCCGTGCAAATAACAGTAAAAACTGGGCATATGTAAATCAGAGAAGTTCTGCAGTTATAAGTTTTATTTGAATGCAAGTTGATCGAAAACGCCAATTAGCGACAATGTCCGTACAAGTACAAACACATGCACATAACTCATGCATGTAAAAGTTTGACAATCCTAACAAAAACTGACTCCAAAATGTTAATTTCATAAATGCGATAAATCTTAACAAACCATTTCTTTCAATTAGTTTTAAAATAACAAACAAAATAATTCTACACTTGTTGAAATTTATCGAATTCCTTAGTTGTTGTTAACATCAAAAAGTGGATCTACATTATTTCGCTTCTCGTGTGGTTTAAGGCTTTGCTTCAATTATTCAGTGTGTATTACGGTATTACACGGAACTAAAAGTATAATCTCGGAATGATGTCACTGATAAACAAAACATGCAAGACCACTTTATAGATATGACTTTAAAATATAAGTGCGAATTCGCCGAGAATAATCAAATTTTTAAATTCATCTTAGAAAACTTAAAGGATACTTTTAAAGGGGATTATCGTAGCAAATCATGCATGCATAGGTTACATCCAGTTACTTATAGTGGCAGACCGCAGCAGTTTCATTAATCTTTTAATATTATAAATTAAAATTAAGAGGCCAGATAATTCTGGCCTCTTCGTACATAAAACAATCGTCTTCAGGGTCAATCGTGTTGCCTTCAATTGTACTTCGGCACTTACACTAAACTTCATACCTACTCTAAAGTCACTAAATTTTACTTCGTTAAAGCTGCACTAAAAAGTTATACTTTTAACTTCAGACACATATTACAATTCAAATCATCAAATTTCAATTTTACCCAACTCGCAAACTAATCTGATCATGTAAAACGATCCCGATGTATTACCAAATTCAAACCGACTCGACACGTTTTGCAATTGCTTAATCGCTTTGGTTTTGATATTCAATTCAAAAGAACCTTTATTCCAACTACCTAAGAAGCATTTACAATTGTTTATTGTGTAAACATTAAACATGTGAATCGATCCTCTCATAATTTGGGATTGTTAAGAGCGAGAGAAATAACTATGTCGCAATCGTATGACAGGTCAGTGTCGATACTTTATCACAAAGACACTCTTATGTTTATCTTGCTATTTCGAAAGAGTTTACCTGTATAGCAGTTTTTATTAAACGGGCCAAACAATAAATAAAAAACCTTAAAAAATTATAGATTTGTTTGTCGTTTCCACATGGACAAAGAAATTGTTCTTAAAACAATATACGTTTTAAATATTGTCACTAAACATATCCGTCAATGGCTTTTTTGAACTCATAAAAAGCTTACACAGCTGGGAGACCATTCGGAACAAATTCTTGGAGAGCAGGACATTTCATCCCGCTAAATATAGAATAGAGCTCCGACCCTAATCTAATTATAGCCTTCGGAACCCTCTCATTAGAAGATTCCAAAATAGATCAATGTAAAGAGTCACGAGAACATCTAAGATATACGCCATCCAGCAGATGATCAAATAAATCAAGTTTATGAAAGTGAAGAGATCGTGATCTCACATAAAAATAATTAACACTTCCGCCAACCTTACAAAATATGTCAATGTTAAGATTGTTAACGTTGAATGAATCTTAAATGCAAAATAGATTATACATGTCCATGACCTTCAAAGTAAAAAGATATAGCGTAACGATTTTTTCATATCCTTTTATTTATTTGTATCTAGTTAATATAACAGTACTCGTTATTCGATTAAACTTCGTTCCGCGTAAAGATAGCAAAAATACAGCAAGGTCAATTGTAAAGGAATTTCGGGTTAACTACTTTACAGTGAGTTTTAAAAACTTCCGTCTTTTAGTGCGCAAACGCCGCTAATTAATACATCCGCCGGCGCCTGCTTTGCGCCTTCGTTCACGTGAGACTACTCATCAATACAAGTAATCCTCTTATTATTTATTATCTCTTTATTCTTATTATAAACTAATTAGTTGTTACTTAACCTACATAAGTACCTAGTACAAATATTACTTGAAAAACTATAATCTCTGAAAAAGTTAGAGAAAGTTAGAAGACCTTCACTTTTAGTTAGCTCAGTAACGTAACTTTAGTTAAAAGTTTACGTACAGCTGTCGTAACTTTAGTTAAAGTTGTATTAAATAATATATGTGCTTACATATACAGCAATGAAACTAACAGTACAAGTATATTGCCGTCATTTGTCACTTTATGATAAACGACACGTTATAGATTACAAACAGTTACAATTTCGAAACATCCAATATTGCTTGTGAAGATTGATGAGGGCTTTATATAGTTTAAAATGGCATATACAGGCTGATTATCTAACATAAGAGCGAACCGTGGGTCGGTTCAACTAAAACTATGAATCTCTCTAGTCTCTATCCTTTCATGGTCATTATAGTCCTTCAAAGTTAATAGTCAAATATTTATGCAAATTAAACTATTATTGTTTAAAATCTGGGACAATATTTTAAAATTTGTTCTATATATATCAAAGCTACATACTATGTTAAGATCATGAACATACATTGCGTGAGATGTGAGAAATCAGCGCACCCGAAATGAATCCATGACTCACCGGATGAAAGTGTTTCTAGAGCTTTATGAACTATACACCTGTGTTTCTTACTTGTTAAAGCTTATGTATAAAGCCCAATTGTAATCATTACTCTTAAATAATCATCAAAATTCTAATCTGATCATGAATCACTAATATTTAAACGACTATAATCTGCTCTCAGGGACATAAAATTTCCGGAATTTTAAATTATTTAAATATAGTTAATATTGAATTTCATTGCACAATACTAAGTCCTCTTATCGCTATCGTAGGCCGTCCTATTTGCTTTAAGAATCGCTAATTACATAAGCAAATTTAAGTACACATCTCCATCATTAATGATGAAAAACAGTTTCTTAAGATATTGTTTCAGTCAAAGAAAAATCTTTATAGGTATATATTTCACTATAAGTTATGGCATACCTAGGATACAAGATTCGATTAAAATGACATAATAGACAGGAAACGTTAACATTTAACTAGCGTCAATTAGAACAGCCAGTTCCAATTCGGACGTTTATTACGTTTGCGTAATTAAATTTAGCAATTACTACTGACCTTCGTGAGCAAAATGTGTCAGTAATAAAATAACTACGTATAAACGATGAAAACAATATAGCGAGATGATTAAGAGATACATCAAACAAAGCAAAGGTTGCTGACTGATAAAATAGTTATTATTAGTATACACTGTGGGCTCACTTATTTTTTTTTATTCCCGACAACCTTACATCTTTTTCCTTTACTATGTTAAACAATACTTCATGAAATGCAAAACAATAAAAATTATAAACTTGACAGCTGTATGTTGATAACGAAATAATTTTAAATGTCGCTTATTTAATGTTGAAATAAAATTTAATCGCTATTTATTTGAATGTTGAAATCCTGTGAATAATGAAGATTAAAATAAATGTCCTTGAGATTTTTTATGCATAAAGATGTGAACCATACAATAGGATGATTATGAGTTTTATAACGTTTTTATGTATAGGTTATATATTACATCCAAAGGTTTAATATTTAAAATTATCTGTAAATATTGCCTTTGTTATAAAAATATACAAACAACTCAGGCTGCAAACGTGACAAGATATTTTTTAATTCCGTTGTAAATTTACATACGTTTGGATGATTAAGGCTCATATAATGAAAACGAAATTTTAACCGTGGAAAATTATTCTATAGTCAAGGTTTAGTGACAATTGTCTCCAATGCCCTTGTATTTATGCAGCTGATCTGTTTTAATCTAACTGCATTTAGGTCACAATAAAGGATATGCCTGAATGAAACGATTAACAAGGCTTTCTTAACGGCAAATCGTGACTAAGTAGGCATTAATATACATATGTAAATTTACGTCTCTAGTAACGAGTGGTCACGCGCTATTGGTATGTGCATATACAAATATTGTGAAAGAGAAACGAAACAGGAACTTTGTAAACAAAGTAGTCTGTAATTAATTATTAATGATACTGTTAATTAACGTATTAAGTTCGCTCAACAAATTATTTACCATTTGGCATATGTCGTAAATTTGGAGAGTTATAAATTTTTTCAAAGGTCCCTCTCATCTTGCTAAGCAATGTAAAGTTATATAATATTCAATTAAACGCGCTCAAATAGACTCCAGAAAGTTATGAAGGAAGTCTATTCTCTGTTCAAACTTGGTATATTAATAATTTAAGACAAACCACAGAGTAACTATTGTAGCTTACTAATACACATCAAAATTCAAAATACTGTTATTTAAATTACTAATATCATAAAATATTCGTGTCTTATCACAAAATCTTCAGCTTTATTTGCCCCCTCGATAGCATTCATACTCAAGCGATTGGACTTTTAAATTTGCATCACAATCGCCATCGAACAAAACATTTGTCTTTAAAACATGGTCTACAAAAGAATACCAATCTAAAATATTTCAGCAACAAGCTATCATATTTCGGGGTCAGTATTTTAATGAGTTTGCTACTTTCTGACAGATTCATTTCAGAGAATAATGAGCATTAATTTATTTTCTGGAGCGAACTAACTGCATAGTTTTTCTCAGAACTCCTGATTCGATCTAGCGTCAAAATTACTCGACACCAAAGCGGTTGACACAAAAATTACAAAGGCAAACGGCACGGGAGCTATCGAATCACGTTCAGTAACAAAAAGTTGCGCTCGAAATTATATGCGACAAAACTATACCAGTGATGTTGCTACCCAAGCTGATTTCGACGAATACGTTCATAATTAAAAAAACCAGTCCGTCGAATCGATTGAATGATTTAATGATCTTTAAACATCGAAAGTGAGCTCACAAGACTTTATTTATCTTGAGGATATCGATAAGAGTAATCAGTGAGCATTAACAAGAAATATTAGATATGCCGTCAAGGTCATTAATGATGTAATCATTAGCAATGATACAAAAATTCAACAATTCGAAACATAAGTGACAAAATTTTATTGCCTCGTACCCGACATACGGGCTCGACTCTAGTAACCTCTATAATTGAGCAAGATGACATCACGATAGCGAGAGACAATTTCAATTATTTCACAATATAAATGTAAGCTGACCTTTCTTAGCCTGCTTCTCACGCTCTTTTTCCTTTTCTCTCGCCTTTTTTTCTCTCTTCTCGCGTTCCTGTTTCTCTTTCTCCAACTTCTTCATCTCCTTCTTCATTTCTTTTTCATTTTTCTTAGATTTGGTATCATCAATTTTCTCGGACAAAATAAATGTCCCCGTCTGGAGTTTGGTATCCACCTCCTCCTTCGGCCTCATCTTGGATCACGAGCACAAAACTAACACAAGGATAATTTAATTTTAGAAACGTTATCCCGTAAAATCACTTTCGATATAGGGACGCTAGATCGCCTTGAAAAATTCTCATTCGGCACAAATCGGCGGTGGACTGATAGTTTATCGTTCACGTGGAGCAGCCGACCGCGATTGGCGGTACGATATCGTAATCACTGACACCTTCGAGCGTGCGAACCGCGACTGACAGCGTACAAATTATACGCAGAACCGACCCGAGCGAAGCCTCAGCGAGTACTGAGTACTAAACTCTTGAACGCCGAATTCCGCCGGTAGCACTCCGCCGATCGCTGCGCAAGCGACGCGTGCGAGCGTCAAACTTCTATAAATAAATAGCTACTTCCTACATTTTATGGAATCAGAAGACGATTTATGGCCATTGAACCCTGAAAATTTTGCATTATGGCAAGGTGCAAAAGGTATACGGGGCTCTACTTTTATTTACATTCGTCGGCCAGTTGCTTATTATCATCGAGAAATAAATCAATTTTGAAATAAAATCGGGTACTAGAGAGGAAACCTCACATTATTAAATAAAATCGGTATGCAACCGAATGTTGAAATAAAACAAAAAGTTGTTTGGGAAAGTTGAGCGGTTACTTCACACAAAAAGGAAAACAGGACCAGGCCCAGCCTGGGAAGCAGTCGAGTCGAGACGAATAGCGATTCAACAATATACGGTAATTTTTATTGCTTTAGTATACAAATGGGCAATCGACTTATGTAAACAAAGTTATTTTCGATATACTATAAAAATAAATGGCTTGTTGCACTTTCATTGTAGGTAGATACTACGTACATGTATTATCTTTTACTCTTTCTCTCTCTACTTTTATTCTACAACATTTGAGTTCAATTTGGTCATATTTTCAAAAAATTGTTCAAGGGATACTGTTATTTAGTAAATAAGTATTTATTTTTGTCATATGGCATTAATAAATAAAATTGTGACCGATACTTCGTTAATTTAGTTCACATGTAAAGATTTAAAATTATTAAAATTTTACAAAATATATTTATTGTATATCATATATCAACTATAAAAACTCTAATGGCGTGACAACCTAAGAGAGCCTAACCTATTTCATTCTCAGATGGCTATTCACGGTTGAAAGTGATATATAAAATAACATCAATTGTTCAGTATCCTCTTGTTAGGCAAAATAATTTGTACTCGCATTCCATTAATTAATTCATACGGACATAAAAAGATGCGCCACGAATTAAAGGTACGCACGCTCCTTAGTCCATAAACATGGTTCAAAGTACACAGTAAATGCGCTGTTCATGTCAAGTTTGTTCACCTAGTACGAGAACAAGACAAAAAGCGATATTTCCCAGGGGGCAGTGGAGCGTAAAGAGACTTGCGGTCAACGATAGCTGTTACTCAAACAGAGCCTTTAAGATGTGACTAGGCATTAGGTCTTTGAACTCTCTTTAAAAAAATATCAAGGTCTTCAAATTTACTAAACAACAATATTTCAATAATTACTATACCATTTTATGATATTTCTAAGGAGTAAGAAGAAATGATTAGGGCATTCATCAGAGACAACTATTATGTTGCAAAGGTGCAACACAAACTCAGTATGAAACTAGATATTCAACTTTAACATCAGCACAAAGTGAATGTTTCTCGTAAAACAATATACATTGCCTGACCATACATATGCTAACTTTGTTGTGATTCTGTTATGTAACAACAAACAATAATATACTTAAAACGAGGCAATCGAATGTAAAATGTAGTGAAAGGAGATCTGTAACTTATTGATTGAGGAAATTACGAATTAAGTAGCTTAAGATCATATTTTTGGATGGTTAATGAAGCTGTACTATTTAATTTTAAATGTAATGCATTTCCGAAGTACATGGCCAGACGACCGACGAATTCTATATACGTAGCAATACCTTTTATTGGTTTTTAAAACGAATAAGAGTAGATTTTATATCAGGTGCTTTCCCGATTATTATCTAAATGTGAAATACCTTGTATCAGTTGAGACTGAAAAAGAAAAATAGGCTTACCCATCTAAATTAGGACGAAATATTCCGTTCCTCTCTAAGGCATTGTTGCCGTAAATCTGTCAAAATTGATTAAGCACTATGGTGAAAGCATAACAATCGAACCATATCCTAGTATTAAATTACAATATTATCTTAATGTATTTTAAACGGGTGAAACTCGCCAATGTGACTTATTTACTCTTGTACTTCCTGTTGCTACAGGAACTGCAAGGTGGATTTATTACTCAGAAATAGAAAGTTATGAAGTCCATATACTTATGCGATAATAGCAGGTGCTAGTTGCCCTATTATATGTATATGCCCTATATGTATTAATCCTATTAAATAGGCAAAGGGTTATAAATAAATATTAAAAGACAGTTAAATTCTATTTACTTGAATTTTAGACGAAATTTATTCATGAAATATTTCAGTTCAATGTAAAAAAGCACAAGTGCTAAAAAGTAAAAGCACATTTTTATGTATCAATTAATTAATAAACTTTCTCATACTTTTGTACGTGATATTGATCAATGTTCAGATAATTTTATCTCGCTTCCTCTCTGTAGCATACGTGTATAATTGTGGCAATATAAATTATTTTGTGAAAGTGTACGGTTACAACTTTGATACTGTACCTTCGTCATTCTTCCTTTATTCGTCATTAATTAAAAGTGTTAACGCAATTATGGTATTTTAATTAAATTTATGCGTATTTTATTGCATTCCCAATTTATTTTTAATAAGAGAAAACACTATTGCATAGACCTACCATAGTTCCCCGGGCCCTTATCGGAAGGCTGCCTTTAAAGTCGAATCTGTCGCCACCTCTCGCTATAGTTTAAAAAAAATGACTTTTATGAATTTAAAATTCACAAACAATATAATGTTTTCAAATTGGCCGAACAGCTTTAGTGTATCGTCTAGATACGTCTTATATATTTTAAAGTTTGTGAGCGATAATTTTATATATTTTGCGGAGTATTGCTTACATATTGGTCTATTAGGGTTTTGTACATTTAAAAAAGCTTTTGGAGATATTACCTATATATTACAATGTGTTTTAATTCGTTATTAGTTTTATATAAGAAAATCGTTACTTAAGAAATAATAAACATATACTATACAACTTCAATACACATCAAAAGCAAGTAAATAAATATCTTCAATATGAAAAGCTTCAATATGGTAAGATCTCCGCAAACATAGGATTTGTTATATTAAGGCTTCAAGATTTTAACTAAAGTCACTTTATAAGACCCAGTTCATAATAAATCAAGCTGAATTTGATTTGACAAACTTATACTTCATATTATAAAATGTGAAAATACAATTTGTTATTGATGGTGTGTACATTTGATCGTGTGATTTGTGAAATTACAGACAAATAGGAACTAAACGAAATTACTACCTAATAAATATACTACTACTAACTATTCGTACAGTTTATTTCAGATACAATTTAATCTTAACGTTTGCATACTTGTAACTTTCCAAATTAAAACTTTATATAAAGAACCGCCTGCTTCATATGAATGTCTGAGATACTTAAAAACAGTCTTAGCCTCTCAGACCTTGTTTAAAGATGAACCCTTCTTGACACATGCGTCAAGTCACACGTTTTATTTGCAAGTCAAATAACACCAGTGCATATTGTACCACAACACGACTTTCCACTGGACATTTGTGTGACTGGCTATTACAAATTGAAATATTCAGTTTTAGTTTTCGCTAAGAATAAAAACTTTAAACCTATTCTAGGATCTTAAAAATATATCGACAAGGTGGTCATTCGTGACACATTCATCAGTGATTAATTTATGGCCAAACATAAAAATCGTACAATGTTAGTAAAATATTTACATACAGCCACTGATTTTACTTTAATATTCATGTGTCAATTTTGTTTATTTAGTTCGATGTCAGAGGTAGAATAATAAATCAAAACCGGATTCAAAGAAAACTATATAGTATAATTTTATTATATATATGAAGTCTAATAAATGGAAATTGTACATGAGCTTTAACGATTTAAAAGGAGTTTCAGTTAATGAAGTTACTCATTCCAACATAATTCCTACAACTTGCGAATTTTACAGTATGTTTACATTCATATGAACCTATTAATTTTGGCAATATTCTTTTATCAGTAATAAAAACATTGAAATGACATCAAAGCAAGTGTAGTATTGTTTCCTTTCTGCTGTATATTGATTATTTTGTTATCAGTGAATTAAATAAATTAGGGTATGACTTTCTGTCTTCTATAGTGATGTACGTGATTACTTTTTTTCCTTATAAATAGAACCCGTTATTATCCAGTTTGTGATATGTATTATACCGACAATCAAAATTGGCGTAATTTACTCTCCATATTTTATTAGACGAAACAGACGTCAATCAACATAACTACAACCTAAACATAAGTCTCAGTCACTTCCGGGAAGCACTGAACCCGGAACATTCCACAATCGCTCCGGATATCGCCAATGTACCAATTTGAAAACATCAAATCAATAAATATAGATGCTACTGTAATACAACACAAGGATATAAATGAATCGTACTTTAAATGCAATTAATAAGACACCGCGATAAGCGTTAGTGTTATCTTTACGACATTGTTCTAGAGTTTTCATTCGAATAGGTGGAAATGCAAATTTTGTATAAAACATTAAAAATACAACTAAATTCACAAACGTACTTTGGTAAATATGGAAAGTAAACAAGAGTAAATAATATCTGCTGTATGTGATAGAGTAATTACATTATTTTAATTTAATACAATTTTTTATGTGAATATATAACATGATATTATATACATATATAATTTTGTTTATTATTTGGGAGCCTTAAATACTTGTTCATTTTAGTATTGTAGACATTCACCATTTGTAACACTTTCATCTGTCTAACAATCACGGTTCATCTACTTTATACTATACTACGATGCTCTACATCCTGGTAACAGACCAACCGATAGTGAGAAGAGTCTTAGTTATACTGTACCGTTTTATCATTTCGGTAGAGAACCAGAAAAATGTACATTTCATGATTAATGATACATGAGAGTTTGAGAAAATACTTAATAATAACATGAAGTGTTAGATAAAACTTTGATAAATTACATACTCACACATTACTTGAAATATGATTTGTTATTATTATTAATGTATATATTCCTATTCTGAAGAATTAAATGAGCCACGTAGCCTTAGTCTCCATCTCCAAAATATGTCATCGTATGAAGACTTATACCAACCAAAAACATCTGCATCGCAGATAAAACAGCTGTGCTATGACGGTACTATTATATAATCACATTATTAAGTTAATCACCTGCCACTACGTCCTACATTAGTCTATAATATATTATATTAAAGTTCTGACTTCGCAACAGCCGTTCCATAATATTATAGTCTAACTGTTTTAACTTTTAATAATAAGGCAAATGTGTCAACGAATTGATACAAATCGAATCAGAAAGAAAGTGACTAGACTTTAATTATCGGTTCCATCTTACGATTCTATCAGCTTCTGTAGATTATTCACGCTCCAGATTAAAATGACCGCGATATGGGTGACTGCAATTATTAAAGCTAAAAATTCATAAATAAGAATAAGAATAAAACTTATTTAATGAATTAAAGCGAGTTTTTTTTTTGTAAAACAAAAAGGTGCTTTGACCATGTGTTCAGTCTCATGCTGACCACAATTATCCGTAAAAGAAGTTTTCTTATATGTGTGATACTCGCGAAAACCACAGATAATATTATGTATAGTATTCTTGTGGGCATTTAATAAATAACTGTATAAGAATTGATTACTTTAGAAGAA
Source organism: Pontia daplidice (assembly GCA_963693355.1). Taxonomy (NCBI): domain Eukaryota; kingdom Metazoa; phylum Arthropoda; class Insecta; order Lepidoptera; family Pieridae; genus Pontia; species Pontia daplidice. Next base: position 3,950,844 of record CAVNZL010000137.1, on the reverse strand, counting down.
CATTAAAACCACGAAATGCCGTAAATAGAACAATTTCACACTTTCGAACACTTCCAAAGTATAGGGACAAGAAAACAAAGCCGCTCTTGTAGACAAACGAGTTCTGATTAATGATTTCACAACTTCTTGTATCAGTAGACACGATACTTTAGGTATACGAGTTTAGTACTTTTGAGAGGGAACTTTAAAAGTGAAAGTCGTTTGTGGTCCTTTGTAAGTAGTAGGCCCCTTCTCCTTGGTCCTTTAATTAGAATGTACAGGCGAGAAGAACAATGAGAATTCTTATGAAGTTATTTTGCTTTCCTATTTGAGGTTAATGGCTACTATATTTTTTCAACTACTGATCTAAACGTATTTCCATCTACTCTTGGTTCACATGTAGAATTATCTTAGTCTTGTTATTTGTCGCATACCTTCAATAAGAGCAATATTTTGATCTAATGGTCTGATCGATTAATAGAATGTTTTCTAATCATGCGTTTTAAGATGAACACTTCAGGTTTTTAGCCAAAAAAATTTCCATTTAATTTATATCGTTTCAGTAGAGAGCTTAACTAATACTTGTTCGCCTTCACCCACATATTGGGATTTGTTAAGAGTCTGACTCATCGTGAACCCGCTTATATAATACGAAATGAATTATCTACAGGTTTGAACGCTAAGTAAAACTCATAGCTGTGATTTCGAAAATTCTTTCCGAAGGAAAGGTCCTTGTAAATAAGGTGTTCACGATTAGAATAGATTACAAAACAAATAATTAATCGCAAATACTATCGTTTCTTTACAAAATAGACTTTAATAGTTTAACGATGCTTATCCTAGCCCTTTGTAATGAGTCCAATTAGTGAAAAGTACAAGTCTCGTAACTGAGGCTGTGTTGACCCGATTTTAAATTGTGACTCCCACGCGATTCCTTTATAGAAACAGTATAACTAGCTATTAACCGCGGCTTCACCCATGTTAAGCTAGACACCCGTGCACATAACAGGCACATTGAAGCTGATGATTTCTTTATGGTTTAATTAAAAACTATAAAATGTTTAATCACGTTTTAAAAGGTAACTAAAATTAATAAAAGGGGCAAACTAAAAGCTTAAAAAAGGTTGTTATTATATTATGATTAATCCCAATACAATGGAACCTGTGACTTTGTGTGACCTCTATATCCGAAAGTCGCAGTCAAAACAAACGTGACTAACAGACCGGTTCATAGGCTATATAGCTTGAAAATACGGGTCAAAGTACCATTTAAACTCCCTAAGTAATATTATAATAAGTAAATTTTTATATATTTCTTTACTATAAGTTAACTCCTGTCACGACTTATAGCTAAACATATTATTCAATAAAAAATACCATATCGCGTGCTTTAATAAGCGTGCATTATAAAATCCACGAAAAAGCAATAAATCAGTGTTCATTAAAACACCTATTGGCATAATTAGTGTCCTAAAATAAAATATTCAATTTGTATTAAGTTCATCACTTTGAGACTGTAATTCGAATGTAAAACTTGTAGAAATCTTTATAAAGAATAATTTATTTAGATTCCTTATAAAAAAATACTTTTATATATTTATAGGCATAAATATATTTTTAAAGATGATGTTTTAGATGGTTTATTCAAATGAGGACGATAGTCGTAATGTAAACCCCTAATTTAGCTTTAGCAATAGTAATTTATATAGAGGAGATGGGACAGACCAAGTGGGCATACAAACCGGTGCTTTCGCAAAGAGAGCGGTTCGAACCCGACACCCGCGAGAGCCTTGCCGCGCCACCGCTCACAGCTATTACTTACTTATGAGGAAATATCGAAAGGAACAGCAATAGATTCGAATTAATATGCACATACAAGGTTAGGACAAGAGTTTGAAACAATGATTCGTACGCCGTAGTTTGTAAATCTTATGATCTGCTGTATAGAAGCCATTGTCAAACTAGCCTGCGTTCTGTTGGATACATTTGTATGAAAGCTCAACCACAAGAAACATATTATATTGTAATAGAAGCACTTACATTTCTTAACTCTGCAAAGGTTATTACAAGTGCAAAGTTCAAAATAGCTCTTTGCATAAACAGTAACGGTTACATGCTGTCCGCATTCCGCACCCTCGCTGCTTGTATTTTACGTCCCTCACTATTTATAATAGGACGTACGCGGTACGACCGTCCTTATTAAGGCGATAAGCAGGGGTTGCAAACGTTATCAATTGTACTTCACGACGAACACTGCCATCTTTAATAGAACGAAATTTATTTATTTATAGTGAATTCAGAGAAACTTAAACGGCAACATATGTTTATTTTAGTTTCATTTTATTTTACTCGATGTAAAAAAAAGCAAATAACAAGATAGCAAAGAATGTTATCCGCCGCCACCATACAACGCCAGATACAAAAACTCAGCCCTCAAAAATTGACGGAGGAACAAAATTTGACGTATTTGCTAACCAAACGCCAGCCTACTCCGCAGTAATCCGCAGCTACACTACGCTATTACACAAATTACAAACATTAAAACAAAAGTTCAATAGTTATTATCGAACCACTATATAAAAAATGTTTAGCTGCCCTTTAAGTTAGGGTCGTAAAGCAGCCCAAACACCTCGTTACGGTCGCAAATGAAAATTTGCAATCTAGTGAAGGGACTCCATTCATATTTGACGGTTCCCCTGGGAGTAGGGGCCGACCTACTGAGGACACTTAAATCGTTTGCCCGTCTGTCGAATTGGCTGAACTGCTCATTTATTGTAACAAGGTCAAAATATAAGTTAAAATAATGGAGACTTCAACTAATTAATAGTACAATAATACTGCTCTATAAATAATAAAATCTAATAAAAAGGATTATTTCAAAATACGCGCTTTAAAATTGCTTATTTTATTATACATAGTTGACGTGCCTTACCGTCAGTGCTATCGATTTCTTTCTTACAATGAGTAGGTGAGCCATGTGACAAAGAAATGATATCGACTAATTAATTCTTAATTTCTAAGGCTTTATATTTAACAACATTTAGCACATAATCCTACTCACCTGTTTAAAGAATAAATTCAACAATATTTACTATAAATTTACCTTATCGTTATTATACTTATAATTATTTCGTATATTTATTTGTCTATCAATGTATACGGAGTTTATGTATTTTCCTAGAGAGCATGTTACGCATTCACTTTGCGAACGATTTTACACGAGAAGTTCGAGAACGAGACTACGAACACTTCAGTGAAAATACTATTGAATGAAAAGTAGCTTAGGTACTTAATAAATTGAATAATTTAAAAATAAAGTTACACCTTCGTCTTATTTTAACTAGTATAGACGATAAGATTCACCTTTAATCCCATCTTAAACAAAACATTTTCCTTTTGTTTTATATAAAATTTGGTTTTATAAAAGGGCCGTTGCTAGTCTAGACTAAAGAGTAACAAATTCACGTTAATCGCTGCTGACCCAGTTCACGGACGCCGCAGCAAGGGTTATTGCCTTATTGCATGCAGCAGAATTGCATTAATTCAAACAATTTAAAAATACAACCAATGGTTACTACCCCAAATTAATAAAATACACTAGCTGTCAATTTTTCTATATGAAATATAGGAAAATTGCCTGCTCTGGACTTACTTATACAGAATATCTTAAAATAAGAATTGTACCACTGACTTTTGTTGTTTGGGACATTTTTTTACTCCACATTAAAAAAACTTTTTGTAATAAATAGATATGTTTTTTTTTAAACAATTATATTTAAACAAATAATTTTTTAAATAATAAGATTAATTATATGAATAATTAGATTTAGATGTAATAATCACAGGGTTGGAAATAGATGTTGCGAAAATTAATAATTTACACACATATAATTAGAATAAACACAATTTGACAGTAAGAGGCAAACAAGTATTTTACTTAAAATAAGAGTAATATTAGACTGATTTCGTTTTTTATAAATGTAGAAGACGTTCAAAAACTATGCAAAAAATTGGATTAAAAAATTCAGGGCAATTCAATGTTCCAAATAATATCACCAAGAGCCAATTAGATCAGTGTATACCATTGTAACATTACAATCAGTCACAGTTCACTGCCTGTTGACTTATCTGCTATATCAATTACATTTTACAGATCATTTGTCAAATATATAAAGAAATGAATGTCTAAAAATAAACAGACTACTTATTGCATAGAACCATGACAAAAGAAGGGATATATGTTACTTTTAATCATAATAACTTAATTTAACAATAAAATCAGAAGAAAGTAGAGATTATTTCATTGATTCAATTTGGAATAAAAGAAATATATATATATATATAGTATATACTAAATTTTTCTTGCTCATATATTCAGGGAAAAATAAGATTGTCCCATATAGAATAATATCTCATTGTTGCTCAGTCAAGGACAGTCTGATTAGCAGTCCATATGTGATGTAATTGCCTGCCACTCTTGTACTAATCACTTTGCAAGGTAAACCTAATCTACTTACCTCATTTTTGCTAACACACTATTTAGTGTCATGAATATAGTTTGTTAGCCATATTAACAGAATAATGTTAATAATTTATTTTAGGTATAGGAACTCAATTCTATTTATTACTTAATATTTTTTAAATATGAATACACTAGAAAAAATATAATGTATTGATCATATAGGTACATGATTCTTAAATATTGCAGACTCAAGCGTTATTTCAAATTTGGAGCCCGCGGTAGAAAATCGATATTTTGAACACCTCTAAAATCGAAGATATATGACTTTCTAATAGAAATCTTATTTTGATAAATAAACTCTTGTAGAAGAGTTCGATATACTGCGAATTATATTAAATAGCTTTAAATTTAATTGATATTTTTATCGAAATAAGAAACCGGTACCTACCCATTTTTTACTGTTTTGCTTCTTTCTTAGTTATGAAAACTAACTTGAATTCTACTCTGCTGCATCACAAACCACACACTTTTAATATCACAAACACATTTTTCGGAATCGAACCTCTATAGTCACTTTACTATGGAATAGTAATAACTTTTTCTAAGATTGAGAGATACAATTCTCCAATCGTGCGTTTTTGGTTTAAATAGTAACTCGACAGGCGACAGCGAATTTGACGGCTATGTTTTGTTACTTTGCTCGTTCGCTTCAGCTTCGAGCAGCTGTCAGTTAAGTACGCAAGCGCCAGACAACGTTCCAAAATACGCTCTTTTCACTGTAGGTACAGTAAATGTAAGTTTAGAAATATAATTTTAATATTGGCGTGTATTTATAGTGTCACCTATGCAATTACTATTTTCCCCCTTATCTAAATAACATAGATAAAAATATACCATTAAATTTGACCATTGAATTTTTTTGGGAAATTTTCTGCCAAAAAATATTAAAACGTCTGCTATAAATCATGTTTACATTAATAGAGATGTAAAATATTTGTATGTACCACTGCTTATATATGCCAAGAAGAGGAAGGTAGCCTACGATCTTACCTAGTACTTTGCACATGATGAATCAAAGCAAAATCTATATTTTATATATTGTTTAAAAAGATCAAAATATGTGTCTACTATCTCCACAACATTTCTACCTGGACACAGGTAGAAATTTTCAAATCTGAAATGTCAACTGCGCCATATTTCTTACAGTTAGTCTCACTTAAACTGAATTTTAAACATCTTATTTGGGGTAAATAAAATAATCAAAAACGCTTCATAAAATGCGTGCTTTATTGATTTAAACCTGCTGGTATTATAGATAGATAAATTAAAAATTAAATTGTACGTTTGTTAACAAAAATCCCAAAACAACACTTGCGTGAAAGAAAACCCCCAAGTCTTATTTACATTTCATATAGTTTATGAAAAATAATACAACGAAAATCAGATAATAATTAAAAAATTTTTTGGGAACTATATCTCAAATTTCTATTCAACCACAAAAAAGATAAATACGTTTGCGTTTTATAGACAGTCTGCTTTTACTTTTAAATAAGGAATTATTATTCTACGAAAAAGTCTACTAAACTAAAATTTATTATCTTACAATCATCCAACACCTAGTCACACATCAGGCCTTACCCTATAGAAAAGTCCTTTATTTTTTAAACTAGCTATAAATCATAAAATCTCTATGAAAAGGAAAAAAACAAATTACTGTACTTTATAATATTGAAGCATAAATAGACATTTATCTTTGGGAGGGTTTTATATTTATATAGAAGACTGTATAATTAAGTATTTTTTCCATTATACTGTAATTTAAGATATTTTTAGCTAAATTATATAATAAAAACATTTCGTTTTAACAAATTTCTTACATGTTGTGAAAAATAACAAAATTAGGTATCAACCTTAATTTAGGTTGATATGATTCTTAGTTAGCTATACTATAGCATGTGTATTGAAGTGGCAACACAACTGACAGCTTTTAATCTTATGACGTCACCTATATTTGAAATAATAAGATGAATAATCCAATGAAATAATAATGTAATCTCTAATAACAGTCTATAAAACGCAAATCACTCCCAAAGTTCAAAAATCGAGCCCTATACATTCTTACACAACTACAACGCAAGCCAATTTTTTATGTATATACAAACTATAAATATAACTTATACTCTCTGTACACAATCTATTAGACTCTCTCCGTCTAAAAAATTTCGAATCCAATCGGGAATCTAAGACAAATACTTTTGAATTATTTTAAAGATGTAGAAAAAAATTGTACCATCTGATAGAGATAGAATTTCAACATAATACCATTGCCAAACCTCCAATGAAACTTGATATACAATATAAAACGGTTTAGTTTTGTGAATTGACCAAAATATTTTTTTCCTTTCTTTTAGATTAATTATAAAAATAAACAAAACGTAAAACCATATTAATAGGAAATAATAAATGTTGCCAACAAGTGCTAATGTAAAACATATCCTTATAGATTCAAATTCAATAATTTTGAGCGGCTTTACTAAATTAATCACTATAAAGAAATAAAACGCTGTTTTATCACAAATGTTGCAATTATCAATACATATTGTTATTTTTTCTGTGGAGATGAAGTAAATCTGACAACATTGTGTAAATATGTGTTATAATAAAATATTTATTTGATGTCCTTTATACGATAAAACAGTATTTTATTTGTTAACCGCTTTAATATACAATCAACACTTTGCAATAACTAACGCGGCAGCGGTGTTTTTTATCCTAAATGTTATGTTAAGTAATTAAGAACTTTCTAAGCGGCTAGAACATATCTATTTAAATTATTGCATACACTCTACGTTAACAGCTTATCTATGTTAGTAAAAATAGTTGGCAATTAGTTTCAGAACAATTATAATAACTGCCAACTAGTGTTAAGTCGCGAAAGCGGTTGCAAAGTGTTGTCAGGTATAAAGAGTAAGTTTCCTTGGCCATAAAAATTTGATATTTTAGAGATGCAAAAGCCAGTTAAGTTAGTAAATGAACTTAAAGCTTTATTAAAAGTATATTTTTACTGCATCTCCTATCCTTAAGCATCCCCAATATTTCAATTGTCTAAGGCCAAATTGCTGACATTCCTTTTGCCATATATGTAAAAATAAATAGTCAATTTTTTAAGCGTCCTCATACGATTATTGGAACGAATGTCTTCCTTCGGGTTATTTAGACCAGGAATAAAATTGGATTAGTCAAATTGTAACAGAATTTCATACAAATCTTAAGAACTTCAAACCTAGGCTTTTATCGTAAATCATTTGTCATACAGGGAAGGAAGACAGAACTTCGGTTCCAAGAGTATTTCTTTATAATTATTATCACCAAGTGCCTTTGTTTATTATTTATTTACATTTAATGAGTGTAAGATGACCCTTTTTGCCAAGCACAGAAAATACATATCTACAACTTTGAAACAATGTTAGTAAGTTAATATTATAAATTGTATCATAAGCAAACCTGTGAAAAACATTGAATAATTTTCTCAAAACATGTTTCAAAAATATTTCGAGAATATTAATTATAATTATTTCTTCTTCTCTATGATAAATTATTTTTCTTCCTTGAAAGAAATATGATTTACGGCATGTTGAATATCCTATATCTGAACCATCAATTATTTTTTAAATTAATGAATTACTATCTTAATTTTTAATAAGGAGCATTAATACAGAAGAGTATTTAGCTTGCTTACATTAAAGTGAGAGCACCACTATTGATCAATTTACCAGGCACAATCAAAATGTAAACAAACTGTCATAATGACAGACTCTAGGTGTTTATAATTTTAGATTCAAAGCAATTAATAGTTCTTTAGTGATTTTAAAATTGGTTTATATGAATTTCTAAATAACAAATTATGAACATGTTAACACTTCTGTTTACATTTTGACTTCAAATTCGATATCCTAGAATACGTGACATTGTTAATTTATATATGCGATCAATAGAAGAAACTTGCATAAACACAAGGGTGGCTCATGTTGTACCATCTATATATTCCAGTAATAATCCAATTCACGCAAATGGATAGAACATGTATAAATCGTAAACCTTAAAACTGATTTTTACTAATCATAAGACATCTCTGCAGTATTTGACAAAACTTGAATATAAATGATACAACACTCGGATAGCAAACTATTCCTCATCTGTGTCCGGGTCGCTTGAAAACTCAGCTGTTTGAAGCCGCGGAGGAAACGGACCTCGGGTTTGTTGTCTATAACAAAAATATGATTATCTATCTTCTTCAATATTATAAAGGAAAAGTTTTTGGTTGCTGTGTGTATTTATGGTCGATATTTATTCGCACGAAAACGGTTGGACTAATTTTGAAAAAAAATTATCAAAATATTAACACAAACTTACTAATATTTACTATTTATATGTTATAAAGCGGGTGAAATCGAGGGGAACATCTAGTTATTTTGTACTCACGCCAGTCTCCTGTAATGGTTAAGCCACTCTTCTAACATCTGCGCCTGTAGCAAGGGCCGTGCGTGTACGCGTTGTCGTGCTGCAAGCACACCTCCTTCCGTCACGCACGCGTACGTCCAACGACGAACTACGCTTTCTTCGTCTGCCATCTGTAATAACAAATATAAATAATTATTTTTATGTTTTTAAAACTCGTTTGTTTCATTAAATAAATGAATAATTATAATAATTTTATTAAGGATTTGGTGTTTTAAATACTTCCTTTAACCACGTGTTAAGAACTCGTGACTTAAATAGAAAACGTACTAACCTCATCACAATTAAGAAAGTGGACGGGTAGTAATTTCCCTTCAGAGTCAGTAAGGGGTAGAAATATCATATCCTCACTATCCTCATCCTGTTGTTCTCTGAAATCAGAATAAATAAAATAAAACACAATAAACTTCTATTGTATAAAGATTGTTGAACTTTTCAATTATTTTAACCAAAAAGCACGATTATAAAAATTTAACTCACCGGCAGATATAATCGTGCCTATGTGAGTACGGCTCAAGCGGGACGAGCGCAGAAAAATGTCCACGAGTGTAACCCAGGCATAGTGGTGATTTTGAACAAAATTCCGGTTCCCACAGCAACGGTAAATATATACCTACAAGTACAAAATGAATTATAATATGGAAGTCTGTATTAAAATATAAGTAAATTAAATATTATAAATACTTCAAAAGTGTAATTTAACGTACTTGGCTTAAAAATATGTTCAAATCTAGAACAAGAGGACACAATCGTGTATGTCATTCGAAAATGTATTAATCAAGACGTATTGTCTGCCATTTGTTGACGGTAGATGCACTTTTAGAGCGTCAACATATTTATATTATGATAGATTAGCCCTGTACAATATTTTCCACTTTTACAACTACAACCAAGTTATTCGCGGTCGTCGTGTCGTCGTCCTATGACACCCCAGAGGTGCAGAGGGTCTCCACTAATGACCGCCACTTCCGCCTATCTTCGGCTGCACTCTTAGCCTCGTTCCAACCAAGGCCAACGGCTCGCAACTCGTTCTCGACGCTTCGGCGCCACGATTGGACAGGGCGTCCACGAGAGCGCTTGCCATTTGGTGGCCGCCAGTCAAAAGCCACATTAGCGGCATTCGTAGCTCCTCTTCGTACAGTGTGCCCAATCCATTTCCACTTTCGTTTAGCAATTTCCTTACCGATGGGAGATTGTCGACACAACTTCCATAAATCTTCGTTTCGTATTGTCTTCGGCCAGAAAACGCGTAGGATCGACCTCAGGGACTTATTGACGAACACTTGCAGTTTGTTCGTCAGCCCTTTCGTCACTCTCCACGTTTCGCAGCCAAAGAGCAATACGGATTTCACGATGGAATCGAAGAGGGAGATTTTTATCCGCCTTGTGAGCACATTCGAGTCCCAAACAGGTTTGAGCTGGGCAAACGCAGCCTTCGCCTTCTTGATCCTGCTCGCTACATCCTCATCTGCTCCTCCTTGACGTGTGACAGTACTTCCGAGGTACGTGAATTTTTCTACTGAGTCCAAGCATTGACCATCAAGTGTTAAAGATTCCGAGGTGTTCGTCTTGATACGCATATCGACTGTTTTGCGTCGGTTGATTCGCAGACCCATTATCCTAGCTTCCTCTTGCAGGTGCACGAGTTTCGCTTGTAATAGGGCTAGAGTTGGCGAAATCAGCACGATGTCGTCCGCGTAGTTTAGGTCCTCTAGGACACCTGAAGCCCAGCTTATGCCTCTCGGAATGGCAACCACGTTCCTCATCACATCGTCAAGAATAATAACAAATAGGAGCGGTGACAGGAGACATCCCTGCTTGACGCCAGCTGAGATTCGTATTGGGGCCCCAAGCTCTGTCCCGTGTACGATCCTACATGTACTACCCTCATACAGCGATCGTATTATTTGAATGATGCAGGCTGGTATACCTCTGCGTTGTAGACTTGACCACAGCGCGGTCCACTTCACGGTATCGAAGGCTTTTTCGAAGTCTACAAAAGCTAGAAATAGCTCCGACTGCCATTCGACACATTGTTCAATAAGGACCCGTAAGGTGTTGGTGTGGTCGGTGCACGAGCGTCCAGGGCGAAAGCCAGCCTGCTCATCTCTGAGAGTCACTGCTACTTTCGGCGCGATGCGGTTTAGTAGGATCTTAGCTAAGACTTTGGCTGCAGCGGGAAGCAGCGTGATGCCGCGCCAGTTGTCACAACGCGATGGGTCCCCCTTTTTTGGAACTTTCACCAGGAGTCCTTGTTTCCACTCGGCGGGTACTTGTCCGGCTTCCCAAATGCGGGTCAACAGGGGGAGCAGAATAGTGGCAGACGTGTGAGCATCAGCCCTCAGCATATCTACGTGGATGTTATCGATACCTGGTGCCTTCCCTGGCTTCAGAGACTTCACCGCTGCAACCACTTCCTCGAGTAAGGGTGGCGCTGTTGGTATATCCAGAAGAATGCTGGCGCCATCGGTGCCGGTGTCTTCTTGTAGGTTTGGGCTCTGGGCTTGCTCTAGGAGCTTCGAAAAGTGCTCCGTCCATCGCAACAGCTGCTCGCTCTGGGTGCACAGTAGACTGCCATCACTGGCTCTGAGTGGCTTCCTCGCAGGTCGTGTGCGTCTTCCACTGAGGCGCCGCGTAACATCGTATAGCGCACGCATGTCCTTGTGGCGAGCGGCCACGTTGGCACAGTCCGCCAACTCGTCTGCGGCTCTGCGGCGGTCTCGACGTGCGGTCCTCTTTATTAGTGAGCGGAGATTGGCGTATCGGTCTCTTAAAAAGGATGCCTCCGGTTCCACAGCAGATAGCAAGTGGCATTTGATTTGCTGCCGATCCTCAATTGCCTGCCAAAGTTCCTGCGACATCCAGTTCTCTCTTTGAGGCTTGTAGTATCCAAGCACCTCTTCACCTGCTTTTGTGTATACGTCTCTTATGCGCGTCCAGAATCCATCCATTTGCTCGTCCTCAACTTCTTCTAGAAGTTCGTATTGATTCCTAAGGGAAATGCGAAATTTCTCACACCATTCCGGGTCTCGGAGTTTTCGTACTTCGAAGCTTCTAGACGTCTGCTCAGGTTTACGGCTTGGGGTGCACAACTTGAGACGCACTTCTGCTACTACAAGGTGGTGGTCACTGTCCACGTCAGCACCACGTCGGTTCCTCACATCCAGCAACGACGACCTCCAGGGACGGCTGATCGCAACATGGTCTATTTGGTTGCGGGTAGCACCATCGGGTGAGATCCACGTGACCTTATGACACTCCTTATGTTTAAAAAGAGTGCCGCCCACAACCAAGTTCTTAGATGAGCAGAGCTCGCCGAAAAGTTCTCCGTTCTCATTTATGTTTCCGATAGCACCTTCGGAGCCCATAAAATGCTCACGGTCGGTATTATCGCTTCCCAGTTTTGCGTTGAAATCGCCCATCAAGATGACAATGTCCTGCTTGCGGATATTTTGGAGGGTGTGCTCAAGCTGCTCGTAGAACTCCGTCTTAGCATCGTCTTTGGCAGAGTTAGTTGGAGCATAGCATTGGACAATGCTAATTTTGCGAGCTCGGGAGTCGAATCGTGCCGTGATTATACGTTCCGAAATGGGCTTCCAGTTCAACAGGCTTCTCTTGGCACTGCGGCTTAAAAGTAGACCGACTCCGAATTCACGACTTGCATCCTCGTCTTCTTTGCCACTATATAATAGTGTGGTGCCGTGATCTGCTGACTCTTCACCAAACCCATTCCACCGTGTCTCACTTAGTCCTAGTATGTGGATGCCGTAGTCGTTCATGACTTTTGCTACTTGGGGTAGCCTTTCAGGTCGAGCCATGGTCCTGACATTCCAGCATCCAATTCGTGTCCGTTTTCGAAAGCCAAAAGTCGTCGTTAAAGCGGTCCGGTTTGTATCATTATTTGGAGAATTCGCAATCAATTATGTTTAAAGGTGAGCAGGTGATTAGCCCACTGCACCTCGATCACGATGATGGGGCTGCCATCAGTGCGTCCGTGCCCGCAGAGCCAGTCTATTTAGGGGGGAACCCCAAGGCTTCTGGCAGCCTGAGTGGTTTCATACGGAGTGTCCTTCTCCGGCCTGTTGGTCCGCGGGAACTATTTTATTTCGTTCCTACCCTGCTACAAAGTAGACGGGTGTGCCCCTATCCGCCACCTGGGGACGCGTCTCCTAGGAGTGAGGCTCTCCCGGAGCAAAAAAAATTCGCGGTATCGCTCCAAAAATAATATACAAGTAAAACTTTACCTTGAAACCGAGCGTATCCTAGTGCCTCTCCACGAAACGAGTTCACGACATCCACGCCGTAAACTACCACAGGCCTACGCATCACATGCGCCAGCGCAAACACGTGTAACTGGAAACAGTGTAAGCATTGCGAATATCGATTGATAACTAAAGAATCTCAGCTCTATCCAACAAATTCTAATAGACCAATTCGGTAGCAAACCCCCCAAGAACAGCGGACGTTGGAAAATTTGACCGCTGTGCATTTCCAGTGTCGAGGCGATACGTCCGTCGGGTGTTGCTACTAAATTGGTCTATTAGAATCTACTGCAAAGTAACGCCTTACGATTCTATTAATTCTATTGAACAGTTAAACTATTTTTTAATCATGTCATTCTTAGGTAGAACCCCGGTACGGTAACATTTATGTAAAGAGCATAAATTTTTGCTGTGATATGGGCGTCTATATAAGTTTATAAAAAGTATGAGAAGTGAAATAAATAATGAATTAATAATTTACAATAAGTAATATATTTATCCATTGTAAGCACAAGTAATACAAGCTATATAAAGCTCACCTTGGGTCTAAACGTGTATGAACTGTGTCCTCTTATTTGTTATCATCTATGGTTATTATTAATCTCAATTGAAAACTGGGGTTTCAAACCTGGTGCAAAGCCGTCCCTGGCCGTGCAGCTGCAGCAAGTAGTCGACTCCATTCAGCGCGAAGCTGGGATTCTTCTGGAGCATACTGTAGCTGGGACGCTTGAAGGCGCTCCCACGCTTGCCAGCGAGCGTAAAAACTGCAACGTAATGTGTTAAAAATGAGCTAAATATATATAATTAATAGAATCAGGTGCTACTTTGCGGAAGTCCATAGTACAGAATCCCAGTATATTATACAAGCAATACTCCGCGCAAAACCCACAACCACTCGACGCACATTTCGCTCCGACATCGGAGCATCATCAGGATATTGCCTCTACGAACAGCGTTCGATGAGTGAACGCTGCTAACCAAACCCTCCCTTTTTATACACTACTACCCCCACTAAACCCCCCACCAAACAAATTTATCAACGGTGACGTCGTCAAACAAGTTTGGTCATTCAAAAAAGCATGTATATTATGGCTCTTTTCTTTGATAATTTCTAGTTGCTCCAATACGCTGAATCGGAAGCCTTTGTCACATTTATGTAAATTTTAAATATGGAGAAAATGAATTTTTAAACAAAGCTTTCGTTGCGCTACCAATTCTGCGTTTACCATCTCATGAAAAGTAACCTTTTTTTTACCTTTGGTACTGTCAAAAACTTTATAAGAAGACTTGTCATACCTTCTGTGCGCATGATGAAGAGTGTCAGCCAGTGCCGCCCGCAATACGTTATTGCGGTCAAACACGCCATAAGCGGCTTGACACAACGCATCGGGGAGGCAATCGCCAGCAGAGCGGTTCCATAGGGCATATAAACGGGACCCTAAATATATAAAATATTTGTAAAGGCAATTTAATTTCTTTTCCTGAGGATTATATATAATATAATTAATAATAGTTGTATATAAACATAATAAGAAACAACACCAATTATTTAATGCAAATATATTCTTTCCCCTACTTTATTGTACTAAAAATAATATTCAAAGTATGAAGTATCGTACTTCATATGTCTAATCACTCGGCAAGCCAACTTACAACTCACCCAAATTTATAGTAAATTCGCAACTCCAATTGATAAGAGGTGTATCCGTTTCCAATGTCTGTTGTGCATCTTTGTCTAACAATTCAGCAAACAGCTGCTCTTGTATGGCAGCCGGTAATTCGTCTATTTCTGAAAAAAAATTCAACGATTATTTTTTAAAAAATGCATAGAAACTAAAAAACTTGTTTGTTTAGTTCGTATTAAAACGTTTCATGTGATGATATTTTAAATGTTTAATATATTACTATCTAATATAAATTTATGTATCATTAATTATTACCTGCTGGTAAGGAGAAAGTGCATATTTCATTAATGTATCGACACGGGAAATTGCCTTTTTTATGCCGAATGCAACTTGCTATATGACGTCTGATGGCAGATGCTAGATCAGGAGCTGAAAAAGTTCGTTTGTTAAGGTAAACTGTTAGTCTATAGACATTCCTTAAAGGTAAGACGATACGTTCAAATATTGTATTCCACACAACAGCTGTACTACATGTTCAAAGAAAATGAAAAAACAAAAAGGATAAAAACACCCCTATTTAAGGAAGCGTATCTCAAAATTCCTAATTTTATGCCGCAGCGACACTCAAACTAACGCAGCATTCTTTATCAGTTAGCTTTAATCAATTGGTACAGCACCCTTACTAGTGATAGCAAAGCCTGTCTAACACAATTTCTCCCCCAGCCAGACTTTAATAGACTTTAGTGCATTTATAATTTCATTCATACTCAGCTTACTTTCATCTGTAACATTCTGGCCACCGGTGGTATGCTTACAAGTCAGTGTAGGAACCTTCCCAAATAAACATTCAAAATATTATTATATATATTCACAATATTACTATTTTGGTCTGGATTCAATTCTGGGATAAAAATCTTGGTGGGTACAGAGAGAGCAGAAATAGGTATTTCCCATACATCTGTTAAAATATGTGTTTCTTACCAACATATGAAGGTGATCTTTTCAATCCTGGTCCACCACCCGAAATTCTAGACAATAGGGTTGATAATATCTCTTGTCTTTGAAATCTGAAAACAGACATTTCCAATATTTATATTCTACACATTATATATAATTCGGTCTATGGTTTTTAATTAGCTCGTATTTTGATTGAAATTCCTACCTAATAGCCAAATGAACCAGCGTATGCCCAGGGTCGAAAGCGGAAGCTCTATTGAGTAAAGCAACTTCCGGTGCGGTCAAGGCTCGAGCTGGTGATCCACCTGCAGCTAAGTAGGCATCCACACAACGCGCGTCACCTTCTATCACGCCTGAAATCCAACATGCAAATTTTAAATAAAAAAATAACAAATTGTCTAAACATTTCTTATATGAAAAATTAAGTCTGTATTGTATATCAATTCTAATATTTAGTCCCGAGTTTCGAATGCTATGTTAATTCTTTGCTTTAAGTGCTTGGAGTGTGCCAAGATTTATGATATAAATGTAATTTACACGTTTATATCTAGAAGTCTAAGAAATAATTAGTTTTAAATTAAGCCTATACCTAAGTAATATGAATTACTTATAATAAATATTCATCAGACATTTAATACCTTTTAAAAGACAGATACATAAGTACTTTAAGTTTAAATCATCATAAATTACTAATTGTTAACAAACATTCCATACTATACCTAAACAAGCCTGTAACCACATCCAGTCCGTGTTATTTCTACGTTTCGATCGCCTGCCGTTGCTATCCATCTCATGTATGGAAGAATTTTGACTATTGCATATATCATTTATACCTGGAAAACATTACTAATTTACTCAACAACACAACATATTTTTAGTATTCTTCAATTTTATTTTGTGTACTTTTAATAAACAGTACAATAAATACATACCTCGTCTTACTTGTATTAGTAAAGGCTTTAAAGAGTGCTTTACAACATTTAGTAATACACTATATTATTTAATTGTTTAATTCAGTCTAATTCCGCGGATCTGTAAATGCATTTATGCCTTCCGGGAAATGAAACCTCACCTCAACCCTAATTACTATGTTTCACATTTCCAACCTATACCATATATGAGGATACTAATAGATAATTGGAAGCTAAAAATGGTCTATCAATTTGACACACTCGAACGATCGATCTGGCGCATTATTAAATCATCTTAATGGATATGAAGTATTCTCACCTGTAGGTCTGGGAACGTGTACATCGCTGTGCGTTCGCGGCGGTGCGGCAGCTCCACACATAGCGCACTTCTGCGTACGCGGCCAATTCTCGTAGGTGCAAGTCTGGAATGTCCATAAATATGCATACAGTTTCAATTAAAAGTTTCACTTTGAAATAAAATAATTAACAGTTTCTTTATAAATCCTTAGTTGCCTTTGCTTCTATTATCTGTTACAGACTAGTTCCCCAATCAGACTGTATTTGAAAGATGTTTTTTAGAAAAAAAATGTTAGGTTTTATCAAATTGGTGTCAAATAATAATTAGAAATTAACCATAGACGACACACCTTACTTCAATTCAATTACAAGAAAAAAATTTTTTCTTGAATATATAAAATTACCGATACATTTAGATAAATTTTATTGAGGTTAATATAATTCACAAATTTTTTTACTCACTCCACAAGGCCACTTAGCAATAGAGGAGGCACTTGCTTGTCCCTGAGGAGACGATATACGCAGAGGTTTCAGTCTTTCAGCTACTGATTCAGCACCTGATACAAATATATAATCATAAATATATGCCAAAATCATAGATAAACAATGGAAAAACATGGATTTCTTTACTTAATATATACTGATATTATATTATTTAATATGTATTCTAGTTTCAAGTGAAGAATTATTTATGTCTTTGATGGTCCATTACCATAGTGCAGAAGGCTATATTATACCTTGCTGCTGCTGTCAATGCAAAAGTAATTTAATTTGTTGGGAAATGGGAAAAATTCAGGCACCTATTAGGTAGCACAGTTAAAGATCTGCTAGTTGTAGATTACAAGCATTTTTACTGTTTTTATTACTAACCACAAGCATCTTGTATAGGAAGAGCACTGGCGCCATCTTGGAGTTTAAATATATCTTCACCAAGAGAAGGTTTTGGTGACCGGCACATAGTACACTAAAAATTAAATAAAAGAGCTGTTTATTGCTTGGCTTTTAAATGTAACAAAATGAGAGTTTATTTTGAGACCAACAAACCTGTGATGAATGGTTGATGTCTGGTTGAATTTGTAAATTGAGAAAAGTATTGAATAAAAACCATTTAAAATAAAAAAAAATTTCTTACATTTATAATGTATTTTGTCTTACATTTATTATAATATCATGTATATACACCACCTCCATCAAATCCAGAACCTCTATATTATAATACATATTTGTATAAAAAATGTTCTAGATGCAAATAAAGAATAGTAGCAAGTAGCACTTTGTTAATGGTAAAGCAAAGAGAAGCATATCTTTAAAAGAATTATGTGAGTGTGAAATTTTTCTACAATACCTTCCGAGAGAGTGGAAAATTCTCATAAGTACACATTTCACAATGCCATTTTGCATTATCGGGAGCTGCCACTGTCATCTATAAGAATATTGATCATAAATATTAGAGAATAATGAAACCATAATAATAAGGTCCTTATAAATAAGAACAGCAAGGGCATCCAACAGAATATTCCCTCGGGATTTTTATAGCTCTCCTGTAAATGATATGGAAGACTAGGACAGTGGTCAACACATTGTCCTCTAGCAAGCAATATATATAGTATTCTATAGGTGTCAAACATATACTTTCTTCAATAAATTGAAACAAACAATGAGGTTTACCCAAAGAGCCATGAATTTAATGAATTCATACTAGAATATACAACAAGTTGCATTGTCAAGTATTTTTCTCTTCTTGAACTTGACTGGACATTCTGCAGAATGCCTGGATACCATTATTCAAGTTAAAACATATCCTAATCATTCTCTACAAATTAAAAAGAAATGTCTTATGACTACATGATTAATATAATAACTTACCTGAGAAAGATTAGTTTGTGATACATTTGTTGAAGCATTGACATGGGCTCCGCACTCTGCTTCCACAGAACTTGCCTCAGCAGAAGAAAGTGATGGGCCTTTTTTGTTGCCATCATCTTGCTCCTCACTCATTTTACCATCAATTAGATTAGAAGTCAACGATTGCCGTATTTAGTTTCTATGAGGTACACATCTTATATGATTCTTATAAGAACAATATCGTTTTGTCGTCACGTTTCATCTTCAATGACATTAACTTGGTTTACAAGCTGCAAAACAATGTACATATTTAGATCAATGAACCGTTACTGCAGTCAACACTTGAGAAAGAGAATTAAACAATAAACAATAATGTCGCAATGGTTTCATAATAACATTTTGACTAGCATATTCTGACATATAAAAATGTAACCTACATAAGGTTACCTTTGGCAAACATTAAATTTTGGTATTTTGGCAATGTTACACAACATTGAAGCTGAAACTGCTTTAAATCAAGAAGGTCAAGACTAAACGCAGGTAAATTTTTACTAACATGTCATAGGTCAATCACTTGATATCCAAACTAATCCTTACACCCTCACTAAATATAAAAAAGCAAATGAAATATTGCTATGGAAGAAACAGAAAAAGAACTGGGAGAAATTTTTAGATTTTTTAGACGACCACAGTTAACTAGCTATAATATTTTGACAAAATAATTTGGCTTTGCAATTTGCTTTGGCCTTGCTATCTAAGTTTGACATAAGTCATCACAAAATCACTTTTTACACCAATAGTAGTTGATTATGAAATTTATAAAAGGAACTATAATTTAAATGTAAGATTATTATTACATCCACTTTTTGTAACAGCCAATCAATCTTCTGCTTTATTTAGTTTTAGCCAATAGGAACTAATGTTATTCAGTATAAAACTAAACATGGCGAATGCTATGATTATATTTTATAGCTAGCTATTAACATAGTAACCTGTGGCTTAGATGTTAATCTATTTTCTATAGCTAATAGTCTATAGACAATTACCACAGAAAATAGTTTTTGTTACGAGTATTGTTTATTTGTTATAAAACCTACTGTTGTGATAATATTATGTATTTGCAAATAAACGAACAACGTTAGTTTGGCCTTTTCAAAACGCTTGTATACAATTTTTTACATACAGACTATATTTGTAAAGCAGTCGATAAAATGCAGAATCTTATTTGTATTTATAAGCTGTTGATTATTGGTAAAAGATACATAAATATGTTTTTCAGAGTTTAAACAATTAAAATTTATTTATATATTTTATATAAAATTATATAGATAAGATAGATCAAGTAACTTAAAATTATAAAAATAGTAAAATATAATTAATTAGAGCCAAAGGCTTCCCTGAAACAAAATAAGGAAACAAGTTTGTCTCATAAAACATAATATACTTAATTAACTGTTACAAACAAACGATAGTGACTTTTGGTTCTAAACGTAATTAAGGAACAGTTTATACCATAATATTACCAGTTATTAATCATTAATATATACAATACATTAAAATATAAAATAGTTTTGAAGAAAATTAATGTCGCGTGAGCATCACAGAGCTACTCAAAAGGTTGAGTAACTATGTAATTCACATTTGTTTCAAAGTTATTCATAACTTGAGCCGAGCTCTTTTCATAAACGTAATATTGTTGATCTTATCTAAAAACAATATATTTAATACGAGTATTTAATTTATATTTTTTAAATAATTTAAATAAATGGTTAAAATCAAATAATTATAAAAAAATGTAGAAATAGAATATTATTTTCTTGTATGTTGTGAGTAAACAATTTCATTTCAAATATGTCAAATTTGACATTCAAGTTTTAATTTTTAATATTGGTAAGTGGTAACACTCGCTCCAGATCTCTATGTGCCGGCATCGCACGTGAACGTGTCGGATAATCCTAATAAATTATCTAAATCATCATGTCTGACGAATATTTTTATGGTAAGTTGAAATTTTCAATGTTTGTTCGCTTCTATGTTAATATTATTTCATTATCGAAGAGCGTACTTTGCTCAAAAATCATTGAAACATTTTAGCGTCAAACTTTGACACCCGGTACTTCGCCATTTTCTCATATCCTTGTGTAATTTTTTAATATTCTTTTCCTAATGGCTTTATCATATGTATGTATTATTTGGTTAGCTCAGCGATATAAGTATATTAAATGCTTTATTAAGGTGTAAAATGCAAAAATAATATGTTGCCGCCATTTTTAGTTTTCTTAGTAAATGTTGTCTTGCTTGATACATTCTTAAATTTGGAAACGCCTGTTTAATTGATTTTCAATTGGTTCCATGACTTATATCAGGGCGAGTTTAAAATTGTAACTTTCTTTATGATATTTTAAACGTGGTTAATATGTAAGGTTAGGCGCGTAATTTAAACCTAGAATGGCGTCCTCGCTACCATTCCCTTAGCGTCCTAAGACCTAACTGTAAATCTTAATAAATTAAGAGAAATTTCTTCCTTGTCTTTATGTATAATGTCATGTTGTTTGTGTTGAGGTTATGGTGATTTTAACATGAGTGCCGCGCTATTTCAGGCGTTACCCTTTCATCATCTCATCAATCTGAAACGTGGGACCCTGAAGCGAAAGCAGATTACCCTAGAAGTAATAAACTTCTAATCCGTACAGCTTTACTTGGACCTGACGCAAAGCCAGATGAACTTAACGTCGTACAGGTAAATTGTTTTGGTAGTCATCATAAAAGTTTATATATTACAAGCAATATGTTTATATCACTTCATTGTAGAATTACACTCTCAACTAAGCTCTTCATATTTGCAGGTTGAAACTATGTGTCTGCAAGATTCTATTAAAATCCCAGTGGCCATCTTGAAGGTTGGGGAAACTAGACAAGCCAGATTGGACATTGAGTTCCCAGATGCACCAGTTACATTCACACTCACACAGGTAGTGTACAGTTAATTTAGAAATGATTTTATAGTTTGATTGTAGTTTTGTAATTCACTTAGTTTCACAAAATTTAAAATATCTAGTTTCTAAAATGATGATAAAACAACCATTGGTTATATTGATGGATAGTACATCATCGTTTTGATGGTGTACAGTCCAAGCATGATTACTTGAGGCATTTGTCTGATTTTCTGGACTTAAATTTGATATATCTACATTAAGGTTTTCTTGTTTCAACATAGTATATATTGAATAGGGTTCAGGACCTGTGCATTTAATTGGTCAACACCTACTTGGTGCTTTGGTTGAAGAGTTTGAAGATATGGAGGAAATGGAAGAAGAAATGCTGGATGAGGAAGAAGGTGATGACTCACAATTCAAGGTGTGTATTTTTCCATTAAATCATCATCCAGTTATGGTATTTTTATAATTTAATCCTCATTTTTTATAAGACTGCATGAGACAAACACTTGACCATAGAAGAATTTTATGTTAGAAGCCTTAAAAATTTGTATATTTCAACTTCATATAATTGAGTAGCAAACTGAATTTACAGGAAGATGAAAATAAAAGGAAAGCGGCTGGCAAGCGCAAGACGAATGAGGTACTGAAAACCTTCAACTAATCATAAATTATATGAATATGCAAACAGAGGGAAAAGGGCCAGTGGTCCATTTCTTCAAACTTATGATGGCATGGATTTAATTAAAAATACTTTTAATGTATAAACAAAAGTTAAATTGGTCCTAATTATTAGGAAATGGCAATATACGCATTTGCTGTCATGTTTGACAAAATTGGACTGTCCTAATTTTAATTTTTTTGTATTTAAATTGGATGTTGGTTTTCTGTACTCATTCTTATTCCCTTTACCTTCTGAAAGCTTCATATTCTTTTACATTGATACTTTTTTTTTTTTTTTTCAAAATATTTCTTTTAATGATGACATTATTTAAATGAGTAATTACTTTTTGTGTTTTTTTAAACTTTGAAATTTGTTTGAAAGCTATTTGAAAAAATATATATTTGGGTAATTATATATTTTTTTAATGTAAAGGGCATTGATAATTTGCTTCAAACAATAACTATTACTAATCTTTAATAGAAATACTTAAATACTAAAACAAATTACTCCTTTAGGACGAAGATGATGAAGATGGTCAAGAGGGCCCAAAAAGTAAGAAATCGAAAATGGCAAACAACGCCAAAGGCAAAGCTGCATCACCTAAGAAAAACGCAAAAAAGTGAATTAATGTTGCTACCTACGTATCTTTGCCACACTGTATACCACAAACAGTGAGTACCACTTACCCTTAGGCAACGCCGTGGTATTTTATTTCTTGTAGACGCGAGTATTTGTACAATTAAGTATTATTGACTACTTACTGATTTGTAGCAAAATCAATTTATGTTAAGGCATGTTACAGCCATTTAATTAAATTATTGACTTCCCATTACTTATTCAAACAATTATACCTCATCTACAAACCCTGCAATGTCATAAATAATATTGCAGCATCAGTTAAATTGCCATGCTGTTTTAAGACTGAATTCATTTAATGGATAATACTAGGCAATTTGTTTGTAGTTCACAGTGTGGCTTTGTCTTCATAGATATAACATAGGATGATAATCTAGGTTAACTTTGTATGAAGTGAGAGAGTGTTGTGTGAATGCTTGCAAAAGTTTAGGCTGGAGCTCAATTGCAGGTTGGCATGTCTCAATAATATGCTATAATTGAATTAAGAATTAATTTCATGCAGATCTTGCTACTTGACTATCAAATTGAAAGTAGCTTGTTAACAGTTTAACACTGTTGAATTATTTTAGTGTGGGTACCCTATTACCATACACTTATTTGAAGATCTCCACAGATTTATAATATAATTGGGTCTCCAGCCACTTAAAGACACCTATCCTTGTAGTATTTGTGTAGGTTCTATACTTAAAACCATTTCTCTGTAAGGATGATGTCTTACAAAAGTACTACTGTACGAAGTTTTTTTTGAACATAATTTTTTTCATTCCTGTGTTTATAGCGTTGATAAGTCTTAAATTCATACAAATGTATTTTAAGTTATTGTAAGTGTAATCAGTGTACTGCCGGATGATATGTAGTTAAAAACTTATGATTTCTCAACACAAAAACTGATAATCTATTATGTTTGTACATATACATATTACATAAGAATGTAATAGAATAAACCTTTCTAAGTAGATATGTTTTTTATTTCAACATTCCTTGATTAATATTTAGTATGAAATATTTGTAACTTACATGCAGGATAAGGACAACAATTTACTTTTACTTTATTAAAACAAACCCTTGTTTAAATGATTTAATATCCCATAATCGACTCATATATTTATATAATTACATACATGCTAAAACAATATATCAACCTCAGTTTTGAGAATTATTACATGATAATTTAATAGACAAGTACATGGTTGTGCATACCGGACATGTATGTGGAGATTGGAGAATAGAAATGGTGCTCAGCCAGTAATGAAACAACCTATGTGTGGGTGTGTTAATGGTTGACTGGCACACTGAAGCCACAAGACCTACATTTACATAAGAATATTGATTCTTATTTCCTATCTAGTAATGCTTGCAGGATTCGGTTCCTTTCCCTCTGAATATTATTTGAATCCTCAATAACCTTCACAAGTCGTTCAAATTTATCCTTCCCCTTAATTTCATGAACATCTTTCACAATGCTGGTAATTTCTTTCAATGTAACATTATCCATACAAGCATGTTTACATTCCTTCTTGATTAATTTTGGTTGATCATAAATTTTTTCAAAGTATGTATAGTAGGGCCATGTGGTACTTTTTCCACTATGTTGCTTTCTTTCAGCCATTCTCAAAAAGGTTTGTTTTAAATTCCTAAATTTCTTATCACATTCTCCTGCAGTTAAACCTATTTTTGATGCTATTGCTCTCCATAGGGGCTTTTTCTTAACTAAAGGATCCCAAAATTTTTCTTTATTATCAAGGTAAAAGTTAAGAAGTTCTTTTACATAATCCTGTTCACCTACCTTGTACACTATTTGTTGACCATCATTGGTTACAGAATATGCTTCATTTTCAAAAATTGTTGAGAATTCTTTATAATACTTCCACTTTGTTACTGATCTACCTGTATCCACTCTCATTTTAAGTCTTAAATATGTTTGTTTTAGGTTTCTAAACTTCCTGTCACAACTACTTGGACTTTCACCTACTTTTCTTGAAATTTCCCTCCACAACTCTTTCTTTTGATATTTAGGGTTTTTAAACATGTGTGCTATTTCTGCATATGCATTAATAAGTAGCCTAATTTTATTTCTATCCCATGGTCCCAAATCTGGATTATAATTGTAATATATCCTTTCAAAATACTGATGGTAAGTCCACTTAATTAACTTCCCAGTTTCCCTGCTTCTTTGAAGCCAGTTTAAATAAGTTCTTTTTAAACTTTTGAATTTATGATAACAATTGTATTCCGTTGTTTGTAGCCGAGATGCAATTTCTTTCCAGACATCTTTGTGTAGATAATTAGGGTCTCTAAATTTATTTATATTTTCAATATAAACTGTTAATAGTTGTCTTATTTTAGAATCTTCCCATGGTTCTAATACAGTGTATGTCAGCTTACAATCCTTAAAAAACTCATCACAAATGTTAAAATACTTCCATTTTATATCTTTACCTAAATTTTTCTTTTTCATTAATCTTAGATAGATTCGACGAAGGCCTCTAAACTTTTTGTCACATTCTTCTGGAGTTGTTCCTAACAAAGCAGCTATCTCCGTCCATTCAATCTGTTCTTTTGTAGATGAGTTGCATCCATTTTGAAGACACAGGGTTAGAAGTAACTTCACTTTGTTTTTGTCCCAAAAGATATCATCTCTAATGGAAACTGTCTCTTTAATTTCTTTAACAGTTTCTTCCTGATGAACTGGAGGTATATGCTCTACTTGCATATATTGTCTATTTTCAGTATGTACACCTGCATCCGGTATAAATCTCGCCTCTTGACCTGTAACTAAAAAAAAATGTTTTTCTCATTCTCAAGTTATATATCAGAAAAAAAATGGGTAGATAGACAATAGAAATACATACTTTGGGGATTTTGTATCGTAAAATTGTTACTTGAAATTATAACATTGCTGTGGTCATCACGAACAACAAACCAATAATTATTTTCCATCATGATAACTAGGTTTTCCTCTTTTCAGGTAAGGTAAACTAAAATTAGTACTATCAAGTGCAATCACAGACTAGGTAAACCGATGCAAATAAATAATAATAGTCAAATGAAATATAGATTTCAAGTTCTTTTTTTTTATTGATGAACTCTTTATTGCATTAAATTATTTACAATAGAAGATTATAATAGAATTAACACTAAAAGGAATGCAACGCAATTATTATTTTATGGCAACAGGCAAACTGATTACGATTTACGAATTCATGCATAGATTAATTCTGAGTACAGATCATCAGTTACATCGTAAGAAAATGTGCTACCGTTTGTCAAATTCAAATATGTATTTTAAAGTACAAAATACTCAGTGTTCCTTCATGCAGATTTCTTATCGTTTAAAATTTAAATCATTTGAGATTTACGTTGAGCGGTCTTGTCTATTCCTTTTTTTCAGTCCTTTCTCAAAGGCTTAAAAAAACTAAATTAGATTAACGTATAATATAGTAATTTTCATATCAATATCATCACTGAAAAAATGTAAAAAAAGCAATTGTGTATCTACACAGTATTTCCAAATTTTCTTCTATGGTTCTGCGTCTTGTCGTCTGTTTACGCTACTTGTCTGCTCTTTATGGAATTCAAGAATGTCAAAGACCAGCGAATCATAAAGCGACGAAAATCCACAAGCAAAACGGCCATTTTTAATGTGTATTCACTTTATTTTGTTTAATGTGCTTATAATTTTAGTTTAATAAGAATCGTGTTTCCCTGAATTTTAACTTAGGTAAGATTTACGATTATTCATTTACGTTTTTAAGTTTTAACAATAGTGTAATTAGTAAACTGATGGGTTACTTTATACCGGCGTCATAGTTCGGTTAAGATTGAACCCTAAAATAATATACTCCGTGGCGGGAAAATTGTATGATTTTTTAAAGTAAGTTTTTCTATAAAAAGTCTTCAAGCCTACTAAAGTTTACATTATTTTTATTTGAAACTTCATATTAAATTTCAGTCTTAATCTAAACAAAATTTAAAAATCTAAATTACTCAAACTGGAGTGTAACATACGATAAACATTTAGATTTACTGCGCATACTAAAATACCTTTCTTTCTTATTAGTAATTAAATAACTTTTTTACTAAATCAATGTTTTAATAAATTTCAAACACATTTTCACAGTATTGGAATTATATTTTACTGAAATTGTGTTAAAACTATTTAAGAGAATATTGTGTTTTCATTGAGACAATAAATTATTCTGTAGATGTCTGGTGGTAGACTTATAGTGCTGGACCGCGCTGGTCGCGATGCCAAGCAGTATGCACTTGCAGAGGGCCTGGCTACACTTGGCTCTGATCTGGCGTGCGACATCCGCCTAATGCTACCAGCAGTCAGTCCTCACCATGCCACTGTAATGGTACAGGCTAATCAGGTAGGTGACATTAATATTTTAGTTTTCTATCCAATTGCTAGTGCAAAATACTGGTTTTGCTTACTCATTATTAATAATATTCATTTATGTTAAAAATACTATTGATATGTGTTAAGTCAAGTTCATTATTAGTCCAAATCCAATAGCCAATAATCTAATACTATGACATTAAATTTTTCAATGCTGAAAATGTTTGGCTTACAGACAGTTGTACAGAGTGTCTCTGAAGGAGTGACATTGCTCAACGATGTGCCTGTAAGTGTGGCTGTACTGCGGCATGGTGATATTATATCAATGGGTGGACGGGCATTGCGTTGGGAGTATTCTCAACCGCAGCACAGAAATCTCTCTAAAGCACAACCAGGTAAGCATATATTAAAAGAATTATACACTACTTCAGTCCAATCCAATGTCTTCTGAGTAATATTAACTGTAATAAATTTAATTGAACTTATTAAGGTTATTATTACTTTTACTAAGGGATACCTACATAGTAGTAGTGATAGTGCCTTTTTATTATAAGTTTCAGTAGTAAATTTTGGCATATATTAATATTGATGACCCAATTGGAGAAATGGTTACCATGTCAGACTGTGTCCCGGTCTTGAGCCCTAGTATGTGGATAATTTGTATGGTGAATAAGCTGGCTGTGTATGTGTATGTGAATATAATATTTGCATATAAATATGTGTAAGTATATTTATCAGTTTTGTTAGCATCCATCATACAAGCTATGTATGATGGATGCTAAGTAGCTTACCTTGGGGCTTACCAACCATATTATGTGAAATGTGTCACTATATATTATTATTAATGTTTATATACATATGATATCCCAGTTTTTATTTCTAAAAACATTTAATATTACAGGACTGAAATAAAATGTTACTTTATGGCATTGATTTAAAGTGATAGTTGTATATTAAAGTGGGGGCAAGGGTTGAATCATGTGAAGCATATTTTCGTACAACTCTTATAAATTGGTTTGCCGGGTGACACTTCAAGAAACTGCGTTACGCTCCGCTCACTTATGCGCTCACAATGAGAGCGAGTGAGAGGCACGCCGTCCCTTCCACTCGGGCATGGTTAGCCCGCCTAAGAGCGAGAGAGACAGACATAAAAAGTGAAAGGCACGGTCCCTTCCACTCACCAGTTAGCCTGCCTAAGAGCAGAGAGAGAGATAGAGAGTGAGAGAGATAGCATACACACTGGTTTATGTCTTGCGTTTCTATTTCGCTTAGGCGCCTGCATAGGAACAAGTTAAGTTGTAGTAAACGCTGTTTCATTGTACGCAAATGTATTGCAAGTTATTGTATTTATATTTGTGTATAAATACGTATGTAAGTGTAAAGGTAAAAATAAAATTTTGTTAATATGAAATTCAGTGCGAGATTCTTTGTATAAATAAATGTTTTAAATTGTTACTATTATTTCATCCTTCTTCCTACTGTACGAATGAATATTCACATTAAAATTATTTTACCACTCAAAGTCGTTGTCACGTAAAACTTTCGCCCGTATATTTATGTTGTAATTTAATTTCAATAGAATTAAACTTTCATTTTCTGCAGCCTTAGTTGCCATAAACAAGACTCGAGGAAAAGGTAAAGGCCACAGGAGCCGGTCCAGTGATCCAGTATTCCATAATACACCTGTACATAATGGAAGATCTTCTATGCCTGGTAAGTGTGGCAAAGATTTATTTGCAATTCATTGAATTAAAGTGAAATGTTAGATTTATTTATGATTAAAGGAAAATTCATGCTGGAAAATTAAACAAAATATACATTTTATAACTGTATGTTATAAAATTATTTGTAGATTAAAATTTTCCTTACTTGATTTGATCAAGTAAGGAAAATTTTCATATTGAATTGATTAGTAATTCCGATAGATATTTATGGAACAATAGAAATTGGTCAGTGTTATAAACATTATTTAATTGTTTGCAGCCTCAAGTATGAAACAAGTGGCAATTGTTCAACCACAGAGAAGAGATCTACGAGAAGGTAAAGTACTCAACTATCTATTTTTATTGTAGTATAAATACAATAATGGGCACTACTACTTTAGTTGATAGCAATTAAACTACAATTCTATAAGACCAATTTATTGAGAAATATTCCACGAAAAAACATAAATAGCAAACACTAAAATTACTATTTTGGTTTTTAAAATATTATTTTACAAATATTCAATAATTTAATAGTTAAATATAATTGACAATTAGCCTCTCGATTTCGTAAATTATATTTAACTAAGTGGAATAGAATTTAATTTATGTATTAGTTTATGTTGCCAAGATGAATATGAACGCTGTTCGTAGAGGCTAATCTTGAGGATGCTCCGGTGTCGGGGCGACATTATGTCGATTGTTTATGAGTTTTTTCGTGGAGTATCGCAATTTATCAAATTGATCTATTAGAATTGTATACATTGTACTTAAGCAAAGTAACAGTGTAATCTTTATTTAATACATTATATACGATTAAACAAATTTAATCTCATTCAATTAAAAAAAAAAAATTGAGAACAATAAGATAATTAAACTTAACAAAACAGCAAGCCATCTTCTTCAATTTTCAGTACATTAAGAGCCATTAAAAATCTAAAAGAAAGAAAGAATATTTTTAGTATTAAAGTAACCATCACCCATTTAGATATGTATCTTTCTGAAGAGAAATTAACTCTTTTCTTAGTAATACCCACATTTTAAAATAATATTCATCCCGCTAATTTAAAATATATCTTAATACCATTTAATTTATTGTTTTACACTTTTGCTTTTATACGTATGCTAAAACGTAATAGCCTGTGTGGAACTTCAAGAAATTACTTATTCTTTCATTGCCTTGGCAAGTTGTTTATTTGTATAATTTTTTAGGGGAACTAAATTGTGCACCCGAGTTGACTGAATCTAGTCAAGTTGAAAACACGGAAAATGAAAGTAATCCAGAAACAACTACAAGGTACTATTTGATATATTCATATACTGATAAAATATGCTTCAAATTGTTGATCGCGCTCTGATTTGTTTAAACTCATTTTCCAACATTTGACTCAAATTAAGGAATTAGTGTTATTTATACAAAGATTCAGAAAATTTTATATGAAGACCTTTGATTTTCGTTAATCGAATATTACTTAGTAGCAGGCGTAGCTTGGTGATCCTAAGGATAATTAAGAAAAAATATTTTCTTTTTTTTGTGTGGCAATTTGAAAATTGTCTGTTCAAACTATCTTACCAACTGAGTTTTTTTCATGCATAATTTTTTTAAATGCACAAAACACTTTATACCGTTATATTAACGTTAGGTTTAAGTAATAAAATTTGTTTTAGAAAATCCACACGGCCAAGCCAAAAAAGTCTCCAAGCAAATACTAAGGCTTCAGAATGGATCGAGTCACGTAAAAGCTCGCGACCACCTATCACACCGCAGCGAACACGTAATACCCTCAACACATCGGATGTACAACCTCGATCTAAATCGGCAACACGACCAACAACACAGAGAGAAACACAAATGCGTTCAAAATCCTTAGCGCTTAGGCATTTAGAAAACAAAGTAAAGGCTCGGGCGACTCTTACACCGCGTCAGACGCAGTCACGTTCCAAACCGATAGAGGAAACACCAAAACGCGAAAATAAACCCGTCACACGAGCGACACTTACACCAAGAGAAACACGTGACGTGCGTTCAAGGTCCTCAGCAGTTCAACCAATCGATGCACAAGAAGAATCAACACCTGGAATACAGAAGGACCTTACACTGAGAAATGCAGAATTAGAATCCACACCACATACACCGATCGTAACAAATACTGCGATCCTGGCTACGCCGAAACAGCCACAGTCGAGTACAAAGCCGTTAGGAGCTACCCCGTTGCATTTAAGAAACGAAGAAAAATCCGCGAATCGGGCACCTCTTACCTCGAGGGAATCGCGCGTGAGGTCTTCAGCCTCATCGACACCCATGTCCGGACTAACAAACACCCGAAAGGTCCCACCGAAATCGACACGGGAATCGCGAAAATCTTCTCTTATACCGATACAGTCTAAATCCGTAACACAGCTGACAATTACACCGACGGAAGCCCATGAAACGATGCGTTCAAGTATTCTTGTTGAAAAATCTACATTCACACCGTTAAATCGCTCGAGATCCATGCTTCCTCGCCCGACGCCATCAGACGGACCGTATTCGTCAAAGTCTCGTATACTAAGTAGATCTCGGCTGACCAGTACACCGATGCGAACTCAGGCTAAGTCGTCAAATAGACCGACTATGACACCCTTACTAGAAAAACGGGTACTCCCGCCGCGAGCTAGAACATTAACACCCCGGGCTCAAGCGTTCGCAATAAATAAGTCATCTGTTACACCGTTGCGAACTTGGCGCGATACATCGCTTCGCTCCACGGTGTTACGAAGGACCCACAGGCCCGTTAAAATACAAGCACCTACGTTTATAGGTAAGTTGAATTGTTATTATATGCCTTTTTTATTTTATTGCCTTAAGAGATAGGTTTTGGTAATGTTTCAATTGAGGTATGGGATTTTTTTTAAATAGTCATGACTTATGTTAAGTGAGATAATATCAAAATCTTTCTATCTTTATAGTATACAGATTGCCCGTTTTACGATATATAAATGTTCACATAATTCTAAAAAGCTACTCACATAATTAATTAAATTTTATAAACCTTAAAATATTTTTTTTTTTCAATTTTATAAATCTTAAAAGTTTTGCATAAAAAATTACAGATTTAAGTCATAAATACCTGATATTTATTTCAATCACTTTTAAAACATTTCATACTAGTAGAGTATAATTTGAAAAATAACTGTAAATTGCAAGTTGTGAACAAAAAGTGACCTCGTTT
This sequence comes from Pontia daplidice, assembly GCA_963693355.1. Taxonomy (NCBI): domain Eukaryota; kingdom Metazoa; phylum Arthropoda; class Insecta; order Lepidoptera; family Pieridae; genus Pontia; species Pontia daplidice. The sequence goes on along the minus strand of CAVNZL010000137.1, from coordinate 3,918,495 downwards.
GAGTTTAATATTTTGCGAATTCAGACAGAAAAAATGGGAAGTGTAATGACGATGTTGTTATCACTGACTTTATACGGACTTGAATATATTACATTAACATTGTCCTTTGACTGAATTTAAATTTATTTCGTCTGCATTTCCTAAACGATGACAATAGCTATTTCTCGCGGTTTCATCCGAGTTTATTTTTCATATCAGAAATTGTCTTTTATTAACATAACTATTACTCATTTAAAGAAAAACACTTTGTTAACGGATTAAGTTATGTATTTTACAAAATTTTAATATATTACATTATTTTTTTTATTTTGGTAGACCTCTACCGTGACCACGCACGCTGTAAAGCACGCGAAACGTCGGAAAAATTTAAAATAATGTAATATATTTAAACTTTGTAAAATACATAACTTAATCCGTTAATAAAGTGTTTTTCTTTCAATATACCTATTCTAAGATATACATTGAAAACAACTTCAATCCGTCAATACTAACTTTTTTACAACAAAGTTGAAATATATTTCCCAATCTATTTCCGCCAAAAGCATCTTAACTTTGCTAGTCCAATTAGATTGCAATTTATATATATGTATATAGTAACTTACGCGCATACAACAATAATTACATACCAATTACGGTGAACAGTTTGTTGGTTTGTTTGTTATTTGAACTTGTAAGTGATAGGTACACTTGTTATAGATGGAAAATGTTGTGAAAATGGGGAAAATTGTACCACAGCTGGTGTTTACGGGTATTTTAATTAAAGCGGGTGAAACCGTAGGGACGAGTTAGTGTAGCATTAGTGTAAAGACGATGCTGTTATAAAGTATTGCGCTAAAAATACAGCCTTAGTTGCGAACCTAACTGTTTGCGATAAAGACGAATTTCACAAAACAAAAAGAAAGCGATGACTAAGCCCACGCTCGGGCGTCATTAATCGGCCGCATTTCTTACTTATAATACTCATTAACTGGCAAATTATTTAATTCCAACATATGTAATATATTTTGTCACATAGTCAAAAGCAGTTTATATTGTCTCATACTCGAACAGAGATATATTTATTACAATACAGTGTTTTAGTTACGTTAAATGATAAAACTTTAACGTTTGGTTACACCACAACAGTGTTTTTATGTGCTTTATGAATTACAAAGCAGTGTTAGAAGCTTTTTCTTAAACTACAAAAAATGCTTCTAAGAATATATCGTAAAATTCGTGATTATTTATTCACATCCGTAGATCACACTAAGCAAGCGGCTATAATGCTGATGACGCGTCATACGAAGTCAAAATCTCCAAATGTGCCATCAGTTGTTGTGACGAAACCATCTCCAGTGCGAAAATCACTTAAAAGAAGCTCTCGATCACCAAGAGACAGCTTGGTGAAGAGGGTTAATGTAAGTTTATATTGCATTAATTACAATTTTTTATGTTTAACCTCATTATAAATTGCAAGATGAAATATGTTCTGTGATGTTCGCCAACCATCATATTCTAATTTATATCCTGTCCTTGAATAGTTTATACCATCTTGAATCATAATTGTAATTGATTTTATGTTATTACATTAAATATTCAGTAGTTATATGGTTACATATTAAGTTGTTTTTATTTTTTTAAATTGTTTTACAACCTCCAATAAGGGCCTAAGGATAGACTGGAATACTCTAAGTATTCTATCCCAATTTAAAAATCGAGATATCAATTAACAAATTATTCAATGATTATTAAATCAATCGATATGTTTTTTGTCGATTTCAGATTTCCGAGCTCAACAGGACCAAAGAACTTTCACCGCGAAGAAGTGTCTCTTGTCCATCTGCACGAAAAAGTGCAATGAAATCTACTCTTAAGGACCCAAAAAGTGCACGGAAAATTGAATCAATAAAATTTGATCTTAGCAATTTAGAGAAAGATAACAATTCCGATCAATTCAGGACGTCAGTTGTCACTGTAGACACGACAAATCGGTCCTTTGATACTGTATCAAGCGTACAATACGGCACGCCGTCTCCAAGAAGGTCGATAAATTCCAGAAGTAGTCGTATCATCGAAAAAACTTTGGGTAGTCCTATGACTTTAGTAGACAGAACAGAGACGGCTATCATTACTTCTCCTAGGTCCAGGTCCTCACGTGGTGGTCTTATTGTCCAGAAGGCGCTTGAAGAAACTTTAAAAACTCAAACTGACGTATCTGGTCAAACAAATCTTACAAGAACGCTAAGCCCTCGTGCCGAAACCTATTCAATAGTGGATTTAGTATCCCGAGATTCGAATGCTACAGATTATAATACGATTGATTCTACACCGTTTGGAACCCCACGAAGTCATAGAAAAACCAGATCTTTCGATGCAGCCTTACCATCCAGCACACCATATAAAATGCCGAGAAATCAGAGTATGAAAGATGATAGCGTATCTGGAAATGTAGAATCACCGGAAATTATTACACCTCAAAATAATGAAAATAATAAACCTGTTGCTAGTACCAAAGTCTCCAAGAGGTCTCGTAGCAAGTCTAGATTAAACGATAGTGATCTATTCTTATTGGAGGACGAAGATTCCCCAAGAACATCAAAGAGAGCAGATAAATCCGCCACCACTTCCTTCGACATTTCACATTTGAAGAGAAAATTGTCCCAAAGCCTTACCGAGTCTGACGAAGAGTCAGAAAAAATTGAGATTAATGCACTTTCCAGCGCTCCTAAAGCTAGTTTGAGTAATATAAGAGTAAAACAATTATTTGCTAAGTCGCCCCAAAATGATTTACGTAATATCTCGGGGGTAAAGACCTTATTCCAATCGAAGAAAAAGCAAAAGACTCCTAAAAATACCCTAGAAGATGTAAGAGGAGTGAAAAGATTGTTTAGGGTAAAAGAAAAAACGCCTAAGAATACGCTAGAAAACGTAAGTGGAGTCAAAGCTTTATTCAAGAGGAGTCCTCGAAACGATTTGAGGGTCTCTGGGGTAAAGGACGCTTTGCAATTACGATCACCCAGAAACGATTTAACTGATGTGCGCGGAGTGAGGCGTTTGTATCGCCTGGAAAAAGAACGTTACAGCAGCAATGTTAGTGGGGTTCAAGAAATTTTCAAAGAAAACTCTGATCTAGACACAACATTTGATCTATTAATGGGAAAGCCGCCATTGCGGACGTATAAAGCAGCCAGTGCGCAGAAAATGAAACCAAAGTCAAAAATACGTAAAGCGAAATCTTTGTATGATTCGACCTCAATACACCCGGAACATTGGTTGAAGAAAAATGAAATCACAGTTTACAACGAAAAAAATTTGCCTCTTAAGAAGAGATCGTTGAAGTCCGTTAAGTCGACTCCGGTTAAAGCCAATGTAACTCTGAACTCCACAGAGTTATGCCAAATTTCTCCAATTAACAAGCCAGCTTCAGTTAATACTGTTGGGTGAGTTTTCTTTTTATTATTTACTTTAATGACATATTTAACGATAAAATTGCCATTCATACCACTACATAAAAGCAAGCTAATATTTTCAATATGTGCTTACAGAACATCACAGTTAGATGACCACAGCTTTGACATCAGTGTTAATAATAGTTCCACATCACTTGGAAAGACAACACGATCAAGACAAGGTCGTAGTGTGCTTAAAAACAGTACTTTTACTATTAAAGACATAATAACTGAAGAAAGTCCATCCACGTCCCTCGTAATTCATAAGAAATCCCCAGTTCTTAAACCTGTCAGAAAAACTCGACAAAAACGAGTTCAAGAGGAGTCGGAAAGTACACAAAACCAACAAATTCTTGAACCGAAGGACCAAAAAGCTTCAGAAACAAAAATGACAAGACGGAAAGTCAAAAAATCGGCGCAAGAGACAGTACCCACCTTGGTACCAAGATCGACCCGATCGAAAGCAAAATCACCAACAAAATCACTTGCTAAACGGGTATCTATTGTAATTAAAACACCAATATCAAGAAATACACGTAAAGGCAAAGTTACAGTAAAGGAACAAAATAAGACAGTAGAAAATTCAAAAGCGCCTACAAAAAATAAAGAAATACCCACGTTAAAAGACAAAGCGCGCGTTTTGACGAAACAAACTCCTAAACGTACAAGAACTAGGCGTGTTTCGATTGTTGTTCCTGCGAAAACGCCCCTCGCTTCAGCTAAGAAAACTCGAGGTAGAATTGCAGCTGCCAACAAAGAAATTGCTCAAACTAAGGAAAAGAAGGTAGCTTTTTACAATTTTACTGTTACAGTTCATTTATTTATTTGGTTGAGAAAATTTTACTTTTTTCTATAAGATTTTACTGAAGTCTTGTATATGACGAATTCGTATTATGCAATAAATGTTCTGTTGTAATTTCATGTATAAATCAAACAAATTATTTTGAAAATGTTCAGAACCCTAAATATACTTCAGGTATTTATTATTATATTGCACATATTAATTTTTTTTTTAACTATTTAAGCTAATAAGTGTTCATCTACGTCGTCCCTCCTCGCCTTATATATGCTAAATTTTATAATATTTTTTAAAGATTTTATAATTTTGGCTTTTGTAGGCTGCGCAAGCGCAAGATACTGCACCTACTAAGCCAACTCGCAAGGGTAAAGCTACCCGAGTCAATCCTGCTGAAAATGAAGGTAAATGTTTTATTATTCATGTTTTATTAGGCATACTGAAACTTAGTATTTTCCGTAAGTTCAGTTAGCGTACTGGTCCGTGTGTTCTGTATGTTCCGGGTTCGATTCCCCCTTACCGCCAATATTAGTGAGGATAAGAATACTTATTGGCTGTATGTATCAGTTATGTTAGTATCCATAACATCTTTTTAAATATCAAAATAGATTTCGATTAGTGTTATAAGTGGTAATACAACTCATAAACTACATATATAATTCTTTAAATACGTATTATATCACTCAGAGCAAAACCAACGAATATGCTATGATCTTTTTCATAGCATAAAGCATTAGCTCCACCTTGATAGATTGAAAATGATACTTACAAATAACTTTATTATGCAGATCTAGAAAAACCAAAAAGAGGTAGAAAAATTCAAGTTGAAAAGAAGATTCCAGAAGTCGATGTGACGCATCTCGGTGACGTAAAGACGCGGGCTAAAATTAACGTGAAACCTGATACTATGAAAGCAACGAAGAAAACTCAAGTTAAGGGGAAGGAGGTAAAGTATAACCAAAAGCTGATTTCTGGTGTTGTGTTTTTATTTTCAAGGTTGTAAGCCTTATAAAACCATGATCACAGATAAAAAAAAAAATATTGAGAATTGATGCCTCGTTTATATTGAGACTTTATATCGTTATGAGGAATGTGGGCTATTATTATTATTGTTCAGCAGGCCCAAGCACCTGTGGTACTGCCAAAGACAAGCCGGAAACGGAAATCACCCGACACTACAACTGCTGCAAATGAAGGTACATTTCCATATAATTTATAGGCGAACGAATATTCTTGTAAGAGATAAACTTTGCATTCCTTAGATCTGTACCGACAGAAAAGTAAAAATTTTAAAATATTATAACGATAATAAAAGCTTCGATCATTATCTATCTTTAGAACATATTAAGCATATTACTTAAGTGTTAATCATGAAACAGATATTGAAAAACCGAAAAGAGGAAGAAAAAAAGCAACTGTTACTGCTACCACGACGCAAAGTGAAGTTAAGACGCGAGCGAAGGCAAATATTCAGGCTAGCTCCAGTACAGAGGCTAAGAAAGTATCCCTATCCAAAAGTAAAAAGGTAATTCTTATCATATAATATTGTTATGAATATAAGCCCTTAATTAAAAACTATTAAAATTGGACTGTAACAAAAAATCAATCAAAAATGTTTTTTATTTTAATCAATTTTATATTTATTTAGGTTGCACCAGCAAAAGAAACAGTGGCGCCCTACAAGTCGCAAAAGGAAATCTCCCGATGTCACGCCTTCTAAGGAAGGTACGATTTTTCAACAACTACATATTTTGTATTTTATCAGTATGCCGTTAGTTCTAAATCGGTGGCTAACTTAGAGTTATATTTTTTTCAGAGACATCTGTGTCTGCGAAAAGGCGAAAAGCGACGGAAAAGACAGCGCCGTCGCGCGCCACACGCTCTAAAGCTGTTTCTGGTAAATTAATGTTTAACTTAAAATAACTGGTGTAGAATACATAAAATTACCTTTTTTATTGCTGTGTCTTCATTAACTGCTAATACGGCATTTGATGAAAAATATTCTTCAGTTCCAGAGTCTCCTAAACCAAAAACCCGCGGCCGAAAAAGATGAAAGCCATCGACTGTTTATTGTTAAGTTCAGTACAAATTAAATTTAGGTAAAAAATTATCAATTTGTGTTGTAAATTTTATGAATATTAGGATGAGTTCTTAGAACACTAGGTTTGCATATGTTTTCAGTTATTTGGTAGTCTTTCATCGGAACGTATTGAACTAAATCTGATCTAATCTATCTTCAATAATATATAAAAATAATTTATTATAAAGAGGTCAGGCTCAGTTTAAATGTAATTAAAATTATGATAAGCGATTTAATCCAATATAACTTTTTTTTATATATTCACTCGGGAATACTTCCATTATTTGATATGCCCAAATACATAATCAAATTGAGCGCTAAAAATGTTGCTGTTCAAAGAGTTAGCAATATTTTAAAGATAACATTTATTTTTAAGTAGTCTTTAAATATTGGGTAATAAGTTTTTCTAAACTAGCGTTATGTTATGTTATAATAATTATGATATTTTTGTTAAACTTACTGTTCAATTCTTTAGTTAACACTTTTTTATGTTTGGACTATCTTTACTATGTGTGCATTTTCTAAAATATAGTTTTGTAATTACTTGACTTCTGCAGAATGTACTTTAAAATATTGCCGATTATAGGATTAAATAGTATTTTTGTATCGATTTATCTAATTAAAGAAGTTTAAAAAGTACTTGAAGATTATTCATTCCTCTAAAATCTAAATGGAGTAAATAATATAAATTAATAATAGTTTCAAATATTAGGTCCAAATGCATTACTTTAAACCAATAGAGCCTACAAGAATAGCATCTAATTACCAAAAAAGCATCTTCCATGCAATAAAATTCTCAGTGATTTAATAATTTACGGATTCCTGCCGAATTGGCAGTGGTCCGGCTCAGATTTACCCATTAATAAATAGAGCATAAAGTAATAAATTTCACTGTGCATGACCTGCCATAGTTAACAGAACTTATGGGGGTTAAGTGCTTGTCATGCCCTATATTACTTAATCTCTGAGAACTCCCGGGATTCTAAGACACGAGCCAGCGACAAGACAACGTATGTGAATGTGTTATATAAATATTTTTACAAATTATACAATAACCTGTTTTACTGATTATTTTTTGTAAAATGTCGAGTCAGTAGTAGCTTGATTGACTCTTGACAACGCATAAGCTAATGTAATTCTTAATAATCGCAGTGTGTAGATCAGTACTCGTAGTAACCTTCCTTGGCAAGTATTTTTTGGTAAATGATTAATAGAATAAATTATACCAAGGTACTCATAGTTGATTATAATGTGCTAAATTACTATAATTAATAGAATCAGCGTTACTTTGCGGAAGTCTATTGTATACAATTCTAATTGACGAATTTTTTATTAGCAATACTACGCGAAAAATCCCTCAAACACTCGATGTTCAGGATGTTGCCTCTCGTTCATTGACCGCTGTTCGTAGAGGAGTGTATGCTTTATTATAATGCGTTAAATAATAAATTAAACCTTTATTGTTTAAAGATAATGTTTTTGTACGTTATGCTTATTAATACATAACATAAGTTACGTTAGGTGAATGTATCAATATCCCGTAAAAGTCAAGAATGCATAACTTTTCCTTATATATTGGTAATCGGCCTACGTGATATTTTCAATTTTGGTTTCATACATTAACACTATTTTGAGTTGTATGGGAGTTTGTAAAGTCACAAAAGTCTTAAAATGTATGTTATGTGTACTTTAAATGAACAAAATTGTTTCTGGAGGGTGACTTCGAAAAACAACTGTTTACAAAAGAGTATGTAATTACTGCGTTATATTTCTTTATAGTAAAATATACAGGGAAGGTAGCCATATCCAACCTCGTTCTCTATTTCATTGACAGCACTAACTTTTCGAACATTTGATGCGTAATAAATAAGGCTCCCAAGTTTTTTATGTAGATGGCTAAGAGTTTTGAAAATTAAGAAACTCAGATGAAATATTTTATCAACAATTTATTTTTTAAATTACTGGATATAATAGGAATGTTATTATAATACTTAATACGAGTAATATTTACACAAAAGCAGAATAATTATTTAAGGCGAATATTTTGGTTAAAGGAATACATTTAGAAACATATAAAGTACGATATATTATTGATAGAATTTCATATTATTACATTGCTGGTACAAGCTTACAAAATAATAAATTAAACTAAATAAATTTTGTTTAAAATCAGTCGGTATTTATATAAAAACTTACTCCCATAAAGTCACGCGAGAAAATTTTACTTTACCGTGAACAAATAAAATAAATTTTTGTCAAGATACAAATCTGCATCCACTTTGTAATATAAAGTTTTAAGATTTTATTTATTTTGTCGCACTGGTCCGGACAACCTAAATATATTAGTGAGTAAATCTGCCAGGGCGCTAAATAACGGCTGGTTCGTGGCCACAGGCAAGGCCACGGTCAGAGTGCGTAGTTCAGCCCCGCCTCCTCCGCTCCCCTCTAACATAAAGCCCTTTACACATTTGAGCACTAGTTCCGCTCGTCTGATGCACCATGACATTGTCATTTCCTGTATAAATATAGAACATGAATACTTTATAGTGCCTTATTGAATTTCCTTACATTTTTTAATAAATATTAATTTTCAATTTACACTATAAATTATAAGCTATTTAACACCAGATACTTATGCAAATAAAAATAATTTTAAAATATAATAAAAACAAAATTGTATTGTGTCTATTTTAATGCGAAAATGATTAGTTGGAAATTAGTAGATAAAATATAATAATACCTCTGTTAAGTCATGCCTAAGAAGCAGCGGTAAAGCGATAGACGTGACGTCATTGCACGACGCAGACTTCAAAATATTACGTAATGCAAGTATTGCCGGGTGGCGAGATGTCATGTCGCCTAAAACAAAAAAAAATACAAATTATATCATCCTCGAATGAGATGTAATTCATCATAATATCTTGTAAACCTATGTTGAATTTCTTCACCTTATGTTGTAAAGAGACGTTTCAAATGGGATTTAGATATACACCACCATTATAGCCAAACACTTTTGACAAAATCATATAATACATAATATCTATACCTCCTTATTTATAATTTATCACCTTTTAATTCAATATTATAAACAATAATATAATAATAAATATTGCAACAATAACAATAAATGAGAAAGCACATAATTATTGATGTGCTTTTATACATATGTACATTTATATTTATTTTTAATTTTAATTTTTAAGGAACTTGTATAAAATATAAATTAAGTTGATGATTAAGACTTACTAGCTTTCATCTGCTCATCATCAATGACGAGGTGATAGACCAAATGAGCATCTGCCAAATTGCTATGTCTGCTTAGATACACATCCCCGGGTTGCAGCGAGCGTTTGCCCCGGGCGCTTCGCCCTCGCCCTTCATCTGCTATACGTTCCAGATTGCGTTTTTCCGCCTGAAGTGTACAAAATAATAGCTGTGTAATTTTATACGGTTTCGTAGTTTTTAGGTCAAAACTCAAATTCAGTAGAAAAACGTGGTACTGGTGGTGTATATTTTTTACTAAGCTGGATTACCGTCAAAGACAAAGATTTATTGTTATTAATACCAAGAGTTTCAACTTATAATAAAACCCTCTTGCTTATATTAGTTATGGAATTTTATATAAATTTTTATAAATCCATATTTTAATATAAAATAAACAAATTTTCATTCTTAAGTAGCCTTAGTTCTAAAGTAATATTTTTGTTATAGTAGTCGATAAAATATAATATTGATAACAAAACCTGTAACCGATTTTTATATTTTTTGAATGAAAACATTTTTATCCAAATTCAGTAGCCTCTAGATCGCTAAAGACGACGTGAGCTAAGCTTGAAATATCAATCCAATACCTACCGGTTCCTTAACCTTTTCAGCGATATCTCGTAGCTGTATCTCGACGTCGTCAAAGTGATGCTCCGTGGCCTGCCTCGCCAGGGCAACTAAAGGTGAGCGTAATGGCTCATGCTCAGCCAGCAGTACCACAGCCGATAGGTCGTTTGAGTATAAACCTAGGGCTGGTTGGGCCCGGTTCCATGTACCGCTGTGGAGTAAAATATGGTGTATTATGGTGTATGGTGGTCTGAATAGTCTTAATTGTGTTGCCAAAAAACTTAGACACAATTTGTAGTTTTATAACGGTTCTTTTAGAAAAAGGGGTTTTAGTTAGACTTACCTGTCTCCTCTATTCACAGAACATAGATCTAAAATATCAACAGCGACTAATCGTATATTGTGTGTCTGTTTGAGCTGTGAGCCCAGATGTATGGTGAAACTCTCTTCTAGCCTTGGTGGAGCTGGTTGGATGGGGCCAGGCAAATCTGGAGGAAAGGTGCATAAAGGAGAGTTGCTGAAATAATATAAATTGATGTATTACTAATATTATAGTGCATATTTTATACAAGATATACAACTTCCAGAAAATTTTCCCATCTCATAAATTGAAATTACAGCATAAATTAATTTACAAATAAGGTTATCAAGGTTTTTACAAATGAGGTTGTCAGTTAAGATTTGAGCTCTTAGTAGTCAATTGGGAGTTAGCAAGTAGAAAATTTAACACCATTGTAGTGATCTACAGTATTGTGGCTGACATTTTTTTTAAATTGATTTGTAAAATACCTGTACCTGGGGGTAGCATTTTCATTAAGTTGATAATCATCTAATGCAGTCATAAGCCAGGCTCTATGGGCTGCTCTTTGAGCATGTCTTAAAGCATCTAGTTGGGACTCCCAATGACCAGCTGCCACACTTTGCTCTTCAAAGTGTTTTCCAGCTAAAGCATTAATTTCCTCTTCTGTTGTTGAGATATTTAGTAGTCTGATCTTATCTTCCATTTCTTGTGTTTGTCTGAAAAATATGTTTCTGGACTTAGTTGCTATATGCATGAAAAGTGGTTGGTCCCTATAATTTATTTAGTATCAAAATGTTGACTACTCAATAAGCAACAAATATAGTAAATAAAATATATACCTTTCAGTAAGTTTTCTGATGTCCTTATCACGGTTTTGTATCATATTCATAACTGTTTTAGCATAGGAGCTTTCCACTTGCAATATTGTTTCTAGTGCAGGAGAATGGACTAATTTGTGATAAGCTGTTGCAAATACTTCTTCATCAGAAGAACCTTTCTGTTCAGCGAATTCTAAAACATTATCTTTGAAATTTTTCTCCCATCCTTTTATTATACCCTCTATATTTAACTCTCCATTTTTTAATTGATTAAGTAATTTTTCATCTCTTTCATTGTGATAGTTTTTAGTTTCCTGTGCAATAAATTCTGCTAACTTTTCGTTTAACTCTGAAAATGATAAATTCATATTAACACAATATACTTGTTTGTGGGTTTGTGTTCAGTGTCTCAGCAGGTCTGGACTTTTTTTTTCTAAGCTGGTGAGGGCAGTTCTAGGATACTATCAGTTGGTAGAGCAACATATACAATGCTTATATAAATATAATAATGTGTTCTGTATGTACAGTACATCAAATGAATCTTTTTCATATAGGTAATAAGTTTCCTTAAACGACAAATATAGTTTTTTTTTTGAGCATGCGAAAATAGTAAATAATATTATCACAATCATACTTAACATACCGTCTTCCAAGTATACAGGAATATGAAACATCTTTAAAACTCTTTGGACCAGTTCCCGTGAAGATCCTTCGTAAGGAATATCCACGGGCACTTCCAATTTAAAAAGAACCTCTTCATTTGTACATGTTGGAAATGAAAATTTAAATGTTTTTGTTATGTTTTCAGCTACCTCAGTCGTCATCATTTAATAAATTACAATGACACCTTTTTTAAAATATTATATTAGCTGTTATTTTTTAAAATAAACAGAATATTACAGAAACACCCCTAAGTTGTGGACAATAACAATCAGCTGTTTTTATTCATCACCATCTCAATTTCAATTTTCACGATGCTTCAAAAAGTTTTTACATTTTACATACAAAATCATAAATGACAACTGACTGTGCAACTTGAAGAATTTATCAATTGTCATATTATTTCCGATGGCGCGTTAAATTTGAATTGTGGCATTGGAAATTACAAGTTTAAGGTGAAACTAAATAAATGAATGGTGGTGTATAATTATTGTTATGCCAGAATTGGTGGTGTATTGTAGCAAAGTTCCGATATTATACTACTTGCATTTTCTATTTCGTTGTTTTAAAAAATAGCCAGAACAAAATAGCCTCCATTATTGTTAGATCAATGCTATTATAGATTAAATATTTAATGTTTTAATATAATTTTTGTATATTTTATGAAAAGTACTTATTGAAAAGTGTAGTTACTTGTTTTTGTAACTTTCATGTATCCTAATCGCCACGTATCCTAATACACGTTATACACATATAACTTTTCCTACAGTGTTCCTAACGCCGGTAGTAGCGTAAGATCTCTTAATATTTATAGAGGTATAGACAAAATATTGGGTACAATATTTGACGATCCTGTTGGTGCAATGGTCAACGTGCTACACTGCCGAACTGAGGTTCCCGGATTGGATTCCAGGTACGGTCAATTTTTGTTTGACGAGTATATTTGTTGGCTTTCTGGTTGTAATAATATATATTTATTAAAAGTTATAATATACATTTGTTACCATAAAATTATAAATATATGTAACATCAGTTGTGTTTGCACACATAACACATTCTTATAGAAAACTTGGAGCTAAACGACTGGGCGTAAAATGTGCCCTGATTTTTAGTTATTAATATTGATTAAAATAGGAATTTAAATATAGAGTAAGACGTAGTTTGAAGGGTTTATGCGATTTAGACACGACCGTAAGGTCTATGGGACTGAAGCTATGTCTATAAAGGATTATCACTGACATCTAGATTTTGTTAAGTATTAACAGTCAGTTATTTTTCAGAAAGCAGGTATCTGATAGCTAATACATATTACATTTTCATGTATTGTGTAGTTAGGAACATTTGTGATTCATGTGGGTGAGTAGTGAATGAAGACAAGGTTGCTACGAAACTTGGCTATGCCTTAATTCAGTCAGACTTGAAACTTTATTTGAAACAAAACATTAATGAATACATAGTATTCCATGCCCTCGTCTCCCGTCGTTTGCTGGAAGCAAACACGTTTTAGGGACAGTTGTACACGACATTCGTATAGTAGAACTATATTTTCATTATATATAAATTATAAAATGGAAACAATGTAACATAGAATAATAAATAAAAAATATTTCGGTTCGCAACGCGTTTAATCCGTGCGGACCTGCGGTCAGGTGGTCAACCTCTTCAAAGTGGAATCAATTACGCGGCTTCACCGCCCTCCTCATCCTCAGCGCTAGCGGTCAGCATGGTGATAAGCTTCTGGGTGTCAATGAAACCTTTGTCGTCGATTTCCATCTGGTCGTACGCTTCATCGACTTCGTCACCGGAGAACTTGTCGCCCCAGGTCATGAGTGCATGCCTAAGCTTCTCTGAGTCGATTTTGCCGTCCTTGTCGAAGGTTTTGAAGGCGTTTATGACAACGTCGTCATCGTCGGATCCTCCAGACATGCGGTTCGCAAAGAGTGTGAGGAGCTGGGTGAAGTTGATGGGACCGGAAGCCTCGCCAACCATCTCATCCAACTCTTTCTCGGAGGCCAGTCTGCCGAGGGAATCGAAGGTGGCGCGGAGGTCACTTTTACCGATGATACCGTCCTTGTCGTGGTCCATTAGCTGGAAGGCCTGTGGATGGACACGAGACTTAAATCCCAGTTGTTAATATCTCATACTAGTTTTGTTTTACAAAATAAGAAGACACACGTGTTGAGTAATTTAAATTATAGATGTTCAATTATTGAGTTTCCAAGAATATTTTTTGTTGTTGTCTTATGATTTAAAATAGTGGACTTCTGTTTCCCTATAACTACTACAACTACATCAGTTGATGTACTAAGGATTAATTAGGATATTAATTGAAAGAAAGCCAGTCAAAGTACTGGCTGACCGGAAGGCCCCAGCGGGTAACGAGGAGCAATAGTAGCCTCAGCGGTCATGTAACTCAAATTCAAGATATAGTGTCAGCTTAATATTGTCTTTTATTAACTATTGTCTATTATTAGTGTCATCTTATTGACTGTAATTTCAATGTATATCGCTACATACTGAACGACGTAGGTATGGCCTGTCTATCTTCAAGAATGATTACCTCTTTGAACTCAGCGACCTGCTTCTGTGAGAACATAGAGAAGACATTTGATCCAGTGCGCTTAGCCTTGCGGCTGCCACGGGAAGATTGTCTCTCAGCGGGGGCAGCTGGAGCCGCCTCCTCAGCGGGTGCTTCTTCTTTCGCCTTCTTCTTCTTGATCTTCTTTTCCTTATCCGCCTGATACGAAAAATTTTAAGTTTGGTTATTGAAGATATTTCACTAACCTAATTTGATTTAGGTATAATTACAGAATCCTTTTAACTGTGCTGAGCTTATATAAGAAAAAAACATGATCAAATTGTATACCTCCTCGTTCGGGTATTCAGAAAGTTTTGAAGTTCATTTAAAAATATATTGATTTCATTTTAAAATTATATTAACGCCAGTTTCAATTCTGTGATCCTTATTCAAGTTTTTGATTCACAATTCTTTAAAAGAAATTCTAGAGAAGGTTTGCCTAATCGCTTCCGACTTTGGCAGGCGCCTTTATTTTTAGCCCAGCTCAGCTTACGCGCCCATCTCATTTCGTTACGTAAATTAACGAAAATAGAACCCTCTAAGAAGACCAGACCCGATTAGATTTAATAAAATTGGTTACATTTACATTTAAAATTGTTTGAAAGTATTTGCTTATGGATATTTGAACTTAAAAATTCCTTTATATGAATGTATATTATAGCAATTATTTAATATCTTTATAGGACTACGAAAATTAATATTATAGCAATTATTTAATATCTTTATAGAGACATACAAAAATTATTTTTTGTTTATTATTTACTATTAATTTATTTAAAAAATATTCTAATTCAATTTCTATTCATATTAAAATTTTCAAATTAAATTTCTATTCATTAAAAAAACCAGCTGTGTTCCAAAACTTCACCCATATTAAGTTTAATAATCGTTGCTGTAGTAATGAAGATCTCTAGTAATTCCGATCAATATATCTCATTAACTTTCAGGTATTGGCGTATTAAAGACTTTGTCGCACTTCACTATCACTTCACAATTCACTAAACTTACCATTGTGTTGAGTTTGGTGATCGACGGAAGAGAGACTGTACCGTTCGGCAGTCCCACCCTGACTCCGAGAAATTGCTCCCGCTTCAACTACCATGATTTCCCCTCCCCACTTCCCCCGGGAATCTGTTCCCGGCCAATACTCCATTCCATATATAGTTCGGCGAATCAGAGGTATAGGAGTATCAGAAAGCGTCCGTGAGCTGATCCAGGCAGCCGCGACTACGAAAATAATTATCGAAGTTCTATTGTACTTTTAATAGATCTTTTTAACCCAGCTGGGGACACTACTTCTTTTATTTGTACGTTAAGATGATAAGAATTTGTGGGGCATAGATATTCGATGAAAAGTATTTGTTTAATTAAATAATTTTTTTTACGCTTGGGAGGGATTATTAATTTAATTGTCAAAATTAATTCATTATTGATTTTAATTTTTAATACAATTTTTTTATTAAGGGGAAGGATTTTATTGTTTTAATTACGAAAATATCTTAAATTAGTATAAGTAAATATTATAATACTTGCTCTTACAACTCTTATATAGAGCTATATAAGTAAAAAAAATTAATCGTTTCATATCGTTTGGTATATTTAGATAGTATATAGTATAGATGAATGTCAATTGAATACTTATGATATGCGCAGGTTCGTAATAACTTTATTTTCCAAGTAACTACAGTTACTTCTTTACTGTAGTTGCTTCGAAAATAATTTGTGTGTCAGGCCGCTCATTCTCTCCTGATTACTGATATAAGTTTTATTATTGTATGTTTATTTGTCTTTCATTAATAGGTATAAATTAATAAATCGTACTACGCTTACTATTTTGTTATAGTTGGGAGAGCCCAAGAGATAGTTGTTTGCTGATTAAATTCGATTGCTTCTTTCACCTATTCCTGCATTTATCCTGGAAATTTGACACTTAGACCCTTCCATTCCTTGTTAGCCCCTTGGAGCACGAAAATAAAGTGATCATTGTCTTATTATGGTTCACCAAGTTGCCGAAATTCATTAAGATGGCCTAACCGATTTATTTTAATAAATCTAATTATTATCCACACACAAATTATTACCCACATCGATGCTATGGTGTAGCCATGAAAACGTCATGGACTTTCATATCTTTATAGATATAATGATATCTTTATTAGAAGAATATACCTGCTATAATATTATTATTATAGCAGGTACATTCTTCTACTATTAGCCTAACTACATCGTCCTTTGAATTAGCTAATTACCTAATAGTAGTTGAATTATAAATATATTTCTAAATGTCGGTGTAACTTGACTACTTAATTACCGGATTAATTAAAACCTTATAGCAGACATTTTTTGAACTTTATTTGTTGAACTGTAAGGTCGTTAGATTGGCAAAGGTCTAACACAAAACTACTAAAACTTACTATATAATTTTGACATAACTCCATAATTTTTTGATATCGGCATAATTAATATTAATTTTATTTAAAATACAAGTTAATATTACATAGTTTCAATATGTCTAGAATCAGTACAGTTTCTAGTACATGATAATGCGAGCATAGATTACAAATGTAATACGCACCTTGATGACTAATACCCGAGTTAAAATTAACAACGACCGCCCAGCGTATCGTGGTAAAAATAGTGTCTATGCTTCATTTGTTTTTTTTATAACCGCATTATGAGTGTCAAAAATCTAGTTAAATTGTGACGTTAACACGATTTACAGAGACTTAATTTGATAATTTCATATACTTAGCTTAAATATAATATCAATTAAATAAAAATCGTAATTTCATTTGAGAAGAAACGAATCAAAGTAATTAAACAGATTAAGCTGAAAATATCCTTTTAACAGGTTTTTACTACGAATATTTAATACACATAAGCTATTTGATAATTAATAATACATTTCGCTATTCTGTCCGGAAATGCAGGATATTAAGACATAGTAAATTGTGTAATTTACGTAAGGGCCGCTTATAATATTGATGATATAAAGAAATTAGCTTTCGGAGAAGACTGCGCATACGCATTCTTTACGATCCATTGAAACAAACATTAACATGCGTACTACGTTTACTACTATGACGTCATATATTTCATCTCTCTCCCACTGTACCTCTCACTCATTAAGTTACAACTGGTAATACTGCCTTTCACTTAGTGTTGAAGAGTCAGTGAAAATGCTTAGTGTTATAAGATGTTAAATTGAATAAAAATGTACAATTTTAGTCATTTTATACCAAAGGTCTTATGTGCTTGTATATGTTTAAGTGGTAAGTTCTTTGACAAATTTAAGTAAGTTTGAAAACATTTGCAAGTTCCAGATTTTACTTGAAACGTATGCGGAAGCTAAGATTTTCTAAAAGTTTTCTATAACCTTTTGTATTATATATTGTTCTACAAAAAATGTATATATTCTCTAATATACTTAATTTTTGGTTTTGGTGTGTGTGTGTGTGGTTTTAACGAATCAGCTGCAAATATAGTTTTATTTTCGAACTTTTATTATATAATAAAAAAATATAATTTCTTTACGAGTGTGTCTATCTATCATATCTTAAATACTATCTTTTATTTACTAACTTAATTTCTATATAAGTTTCTTTTGTATAACCGATGTCAAAAAACCACATGAAGAGGTTTATAATTACACTATCCTCTTAACATATATTTACTTATTGGTATATATTAGTATATCATTTAACGGCCTTTGTTACGTACTGTTAGGATATTATGTTATGTCCAGATGCATGTTTGTTTGTTTGTCTTCATAAAAGTTCATAATTATTGTTTTATATTTTAGGAATAAACGCATTCGTTCTTCGTGCTTATATTTCTCAACATGGCCTCCACGGAGAAATCGAATTCTCACAAAAAAACGAAACCCTTGTCATTATTAGGACCAACTTGAAACCAACTCTACAGTATCCTGACGGTGTATGGAGATGGACGATTCATGAATTTCCAGTAGATTATAGAGATATTTCCAGTGACAGATGTTCTGAAGAGAAATTGGGAAGAGAATTAATAGATTTGACTGATGAACTAGGTTATCTTATTGTTCCTGGTAAAGATCATGCAGAATTTGAGAGCCAAAATACTCTCATAGGTCCCAACGGTCTATGGGGTAAAAGTATTGTCTTAGAAACAGCTGAGAGAGACAGAGTAATATGTGCGTCAATATTCTCGACAGAATATCAGTATGAGCAGCATGCGTTCGCAAAGTTTACATCACCAATCGCTGGGACTCTGCACTTTCGATGGATATCTTCTAAAGAGTACGATGAGACAGATTCCTATATCGAGGCAGATTTGTACCACACAAAAGCAGTACTAGAAAAGGACTATACTCAGCATAAGTGGAAATTATTCGTTACAGATATTTTTGATGCAGATAAGGGTAATCATGAAGACAATTGTAATGTTCTTCAAGTTGTGTTTGATCCGGAGAACAGTGGTGACGGTATGACTGTAGGAGACTTAGACAGTCGATTAGGAATGATAAAGGTCGCATCAGATCCAAATGTACAGAAAACAAGAAAGCTATATAAAGATGAAGTCTTGAATATTTTGAGAAAGGATATGGAAGTTACAAAAAGAAGTTTATATGTGGTGATTTATGATAATAAGCATTCGGATAGTTTCTTGGCATGCGCTAAGTTAAGGACGGTGTTGCCGAAGAGTACAAAGTAAGTATTAAGCTTAGTATGATTACATACATTTGATTTTTTTAAGAAATAGCTCTTTTGTTTTTTTATTATGCTTTTTACCACAAAACTTTATTTTTGGGTAGCCATAGCGGAAACACGTAATTAATATAATTATTAAGTTATGACAATAATATTATAAATACGAATTCTAAGTACTTAAAACGATTTTCAGAACCCTAATTAATATGGATGGAATCCGTGGTTCCATTGAATTCACACAACGTTCACCATTTGATCCAACGTGGGCTAACTTCCAACTTGGTGCATCAGACTTGGACTATGAAGGAAATCTTCGATTTGTCAGTTCTGTGACACATTATAGGTATTACATGAATAAATTCACGTTTTTATTCTTTAAATTAAGTTTTAATTAAATTATTGTAGATAAGTTGTTCTCGAACCAGCATAAGTGTGGGTCGGTTAATTAGCTATCATTATGGTATCATTCAAAAGCTTACTCATTCTAGGCAGAGCTTAAGTCGCCTCAAGAGCCCGAGCTAAGCTATCAAGGCCCTTCAGGCCAACAGCGAGATTAAAAAAAAATCTATGATATGGATAAAATTAGTGTGAACATTTTAAAAAACATTTAGTCAAATGTGTGAAGATTTGAAGAATATATTTCGTTACTTATTTATATTAATTTACTCCAGCATTAAAACTTTTAGTGACACTTTTTAACTTTTATCAATTAATTCCAGTATCAGAGAACTGCCTCCGCGGCTTTATGAGGCCAAATATTGGGGGACAATGTGTAACACCACGGGAGGAATGTACAATCCTAATGATATTGATTTGAATAATACTCCACCAGCAGGTAATTTAAAAAAAAACTTTTCTCTTTCTTATATTACTTTAACGACAGTGAAATATATATTTAATACAACTTTCATGTTTAAAAAAAAGACGCCGTGAATAACAAATTTGAAGAAACAACTGTAAATGCGATGAAAATTTTAGAAACACATAAGTATGTAAACACTATACACATTTTTATTAATAAATAATGGTTAATTATTAGGAAGACTTTGGACCTATGTTAGTATGTGTTAGTAATAAAATCTTTGAATGTTATGTAACTTAACAGCAAGAAGAAAGGAAAAACTTTAAATAATAATTCTTAAAAATATATAAATATTGAACAAATCATATTTGAATTAGAAATTCGGAAAGATGCTGTATGTAGGAATCATTATGATTACGTTCTACAAGTTTAGAATTCCTAGATATGTTTGTAACAACATCCAAATACCGAAGTGTTCGATTGTATTTGTGACGCGTTCTGGCGAACGACCAGAGTGACCGACATTCATTATAAATATAGAACTGTTGCCTCGTTGTAGGTAGGTATATTAATTACGTTGTTACATACCATGTATGCAAATATTTAGCTATTATTAATTATTATGCAAAAGTTTACGACGTGATTTGAGGAACGAACTTACGTCTTACTAAATAATGGCTCAACATAAGTTTATCGACAGCGACAATGCGGAACCAATCCTAATAAAACCTAAGTATTGTCTATTTCATCATTTATTTTAACCGCGCATTTTATAACTTCATGAATTCGATTCTCAGCAGATTTTGTGTGCGTAATATCGTTCACACAGAAAAACATTTTGAGGGTCATGAGACTGTTAATTCTGATGATTCAATAAAGAAATTGATATCAACTTTTTGTCTTTTTACATTTTAATACATAAAAGTTTTATTTGTAACCTAGGTTTGAGTACACAGGACCACTACGCAGTAGGTGATCTTCTAGGAAAGTATAAGGACCGAACAGAGTATTTGAACCATAAATATCTTCTCCCGGGTTTGGCGAACGAACTGAGCGGTTCATACTGGGACGTGTTTTTGCCGTTAAGTGGAAAATACAGCGTTATGCATCGGTCTGTTGTCGTGACAAGGTTAGAGATAACATTACAGAAGTATTGCTTTGCAGACTATGCTCATTACAGAAATGGTTATAGCAGTTTCTAAGAATCAGCACTATGACGTCACACATATTTATAAAACACACACTCTTAAGAAAGACCAGAAAATATTACCGACACACCTTATTAAAATTAGATCTACCATAATATTATTTTCGAAATTTACTTTTTAAACTTACACCAATATTATTTATGGTATAATTACTCGGTATTTTTAATAGCTGCCTTAGTAATATAATACGAGTAATATTATAACAGACGAGCACCAAAACGTGACCTGTGTGGTACAATCCACTCATACGAATACGGTACTGACTACCAGACCCAGATGACTTCAGCTGAAGTGGTTTATCGCTATCCCATCGTTAGCAGAGTTATCTTCAGGCAGCCGCTTGAAAGGCCATGGGAGGATACCACTGTTATCATTGAGAGTATGGTAAATTATTTAGATATAACTTCCTTTAAAAATGCTTGAAAAAGTAATAAGATAAATCTGTTTTTAATTTTCGTCCCTACCTACGATGAAAATAAGGTCCACTTTAGAATGTGCCTTGGAGGTGGTACTTAAATAATATTGTCTCTTATTCGGAAGCCGTAGATTTTAGTTTAAAACAATTAAAATAGATTTGTACCTTATATTAGTGACAGCTTGTAAATTTTACCACGATTAGATTTACTATACAGCTATATGAAGTAATATATACATAATAAGTTACGTATTTACCCAACAAGGCCGTGACATATTGTACTAAGAGGTATAATATATTTATGGCACACGATTATGAATGTCACCTCTGACCTTTATTTACTATATACATTTAATTACAGCCTTATGCCAAAAACATTCATTACAGCACGGTACCTCCAACCTAAACTTACACACACGAACACCTTGTAGGCCATACACTCATTCTTAACAAGTCTGTCACAAATATATCCTGCACTGGCTGCAGGTTTAATAAGTGTTGTTAACCAGCGACACGATTCCTGGTATCGCAGTTGACACGGACACGGTTCGCGACCATTGACATACTACATACAGTATGATGAAATCATATGCAGAGTATGCAGACGGTTCCAACGTGAACTACACTCACGAGTACCGTTGGGCCATAGTCAACCAATACTCTCCCCTGGAGCTCCGATTACGAAAAACTGCGAATGTTGCTCTCTATCTAGTAAATTATATTTTCTATTCCGTTGACTACCGAGTTCACGCGACATCAAAGAAAAATACTACAAAGAGGGCTATGGAAACATTGTAACGAGTTGGAAGCCTTCACTACAAGATGAATTCATTTATCAGTAATTCCTGATATAATGTCACGATAAATCTATATTATCACTAGCTGACCAACAAACTTCTTTACCTATATAGTGATTTCAGGATTACCAATTAATAAATAGAAATAAGGCTTGATCGTGGACTTTGTGAAAATGTAATTATATTTTGTGTATATAACAGATATTACTTCAGTTAATGTTAAAATAAATAAATAAGATCTCCAGTATCTATGTTCAAAGCTGGCATTAAGTCATATAGTGGCATCAGAGGAGAAATTGTGTTGTTATTAGCCTGTTTCCACAAACTGAAAAATAAAACCTTATAATAGTATAAATTTTAAAGTAGATTTCCATATTTTCAGACATGGCATGTTATCTGTGGCCGGAAGAAAGAGGGACAGCGAGAAGTTAACGCGAAGAATGTTCACGGACACCGTAATAGGTCTGGCTGGGAAGTACTCCATCATGAAGAAGTCGCTGGTGATATATGATGATCACGGACCGGTTGCTCGGGGAGAGAGGATGGCTTGTTCGCCGTATGTCAATTTAATTATGTGTTTTTGTTTTTACTTTTCTGGTCGGTTAATGGAGTTTGAATCTAAGCTAAGCTTATAATTTAAAAATGTAAAAAAATGTATTTAAAAAATTGTGTTTCCATATAATTCATAATTATAAACTAATTTCAGTCCGTTCTCTGTCTATAGTAAATGTGACTATTATTAAAAAAATAACTAATTATACTGCAGATAAACCATTCAAAATGTACAATAATTCTTGTGTATAATATAGTGACTAATATTTTTTTTTTAATAACTGCAAACAAAAAACTAAAAAAAACTGTAATTAATTATATATCTTTTATTATAAGTAGGAATGTAATAATTTCAGTGTGAATGGCCTTCACCGTCGGAAGGCAGTGGTCCGCGATTGGTTCGGTAATGGCGATGCAATTTCACTGGTCGGAAAGTTCGAGATGATACAACAGTCCGAGTATGACGTCACCAATGTGCAAATTAGCCTCGACAACCTGGCTGACGACGCACACAACTATAAAATTCATATTGTACGTCCAATTTATCCTTTTCCACAGTCATAACTATTTTCTCACGCGTCTGAATTTCTAACTGGGCATCGAACCAGCTGTTCTAGATTTATACTATGTGTTTGAAACGCTATGTAACGTGTGCTTAGTAAATATATGTCAATTATATTATTGTATATGTACCAAATTTTATTTAAAATGTTTTTATGTTGTAGACTCCGGTTGAACGAGAACTCGAGTTCCCATGTGAGAAAACAACATTATATGACACGTATAACCCATTCAATATCAGCAAAGCAGGTGAACCGCCGCCTACTAAAGGTAAATATTTTTTATAAAACATTTATATTATTCTTGCCTACAACAGAATCAACGTTATCAATTCAAATATGAAGAGGATTGCTTTTTCTAAATGCATGTTAAACTGTTTATTTTCAAATTTGGAACGTTCCTTGAAATCCGGTTAATGTTAAAAATACATTTTAAATTTAGAACGTTTTCTATGGTTCCACGTATTCTCAACATTTTGATGACAATTGACACGCCATTAAATGGATTCTAGGTACAGCTGATCAATACCAGCTTGGAGATTTAGGAAATAAATACGGTTTACTGGATGATATGAAGAAGTTTTCCACTGCGTATAATGAGACACAGCTGACATTACACGGACCGTATAGCATATTAGGACGATCGGTCGCTATTCATAAAGATGTGAGTATTTAAATAAAGATCGGAGATAAAGACTCAAGTAAACCATAGACAATATAAAAATGTAAATGACCAAAGACCGACAGAGGAGTTTTATTATTCTTTGTGATTTTAATAATTATGACAAATGGTTTGTTTAGAAAACCTTTGAGGTAGACTAGGATTACACATATTTAAGGATGTTGAAATGATTTTACTTTTAGTAATTTTACATTTAAATATATATTTCCAGCAACGCGATCGCCGCTGGGCCTGTTCAACGATAGAGCGTGGTTACAGTCCGTCTGAAGCGCGTGAAATACGCGGGATTGCCTCCTTCCACCACCCGGGTGGATTTGCACACGGATATATCCGGATGACGCAACTAGTGCACAACGATGGAAGTACGAGTGATACGATAATTGAAGTGAAGCTGCGGCATCCGGGACAGTATGACCGGAATTTGGTATGTAAATATTTTTTGGAAGATTTTTTTGGTATATCGCAATTTTGGCATTTTAAAATACAAAAAATAATTAAAATTCTCACTAATGTTGTTGATCAAGGTTAAATAAATGCTTCCTCACAGACCCACAACCATAGATGGGAGATATTCGTGAACCCGGTAGGCGTGGATGCGGCAGTCAAAGTGACGAACACGCGTTGTGTGGCGGGCGGATACAGGTGGAACCCGTATTTCACGCAGCTAGCTGATCCATTGAATGTAATTGTATTATTTACAACTCATAATTAGGACTGGCAACACAAAACAAGATGTATAAATTAGAGATTTATTTTCTTATTATTATGTGAACACATCTAATATATAAAATTCTCATGTCACGGGGTTCGAACTTGAACTCCTCCGAAACGGCTTGACCGATTCACATAAAACTTTGTGAGCGTATTGAGTAGGTCTGAGAATCGGCCAACATCTATTTTTCATCCCCCTAAATGTTAAGGGCCACTAAATTTTATTTTTTAGACAATTTTTTTATTTTCTATTCTTTATTTTTTAGTTTCTATTTTTTTATAATACAACATACAAGAATACATACAATCCTAAATTTTCACCCTTCTACGATCAACCCTTATTTTTTATTTATTAATTGAAAATTTAAATCACATGTATGGCAAAACAACGTTTGCCGGATCAGTTAGTAATTCTATATATAAGAAACAACACATCAGATTTATTAATATTCATCGAATTTTTAAGCAATCGATTTTAACAAATTTACGTCAATAGCAATTTTAAGATCATTTTATATTTCATAGCATGATCTATATAATCAAGAGTGCGGGGCTGACAATCCATTGCGGTGTGATGTTGGAGACCTCACAGCGAGACTCGGGACTTTAAGTTAGTATCAATGATAACCCTTGAGGGGTTCCTCTTCTAGTTTCTTTATTGACTAAAGATCCAAAATCGTTTGTTCAATAAAAAAATTTTACTATGTTTCAATAATACTACTTTTATACCAGACCTAGACCAAAGCATATACTCATCACAAAAACGTAGTCCGTTTTCCCCAATGAAGAACATGTAAAATTTTACTCTACCCACAATGTTCTACCCTCAATTAGGCATTGGAGGCGATCGTCAAATGTTCGTGGATAGCAACTTTCCCTTAGAAGGTAAAGTGTCAGCAATGGGCCGGTCCATAGTGATCATGGGGCCTGAGAGGAGTAATGAGAAATTCGCGTGCGCAAACCTTCAACCAGACAAGGATATCATAAAATTTGTTAATATTATGAAACCGCCGAGATTTGTTTTGTAAGTATTTAATATGATATCTTTAGATATTCGTGCGTTTGATAATTATCACACGGGGCCTAGTTACTGAACCATTGAGATTATCTTGCTGAGTTGTAGATGCGACTTTTTGTTTGCCTTCAATTGATTTCATTTTGACCGATTTTGAACTATAACTTTAATTTCAGTGGCCATAATGTAAGAGTATATAAAATAAATAGTAATAATTATTAATTTAAACACACAAAAGCCGACCAAGATTAATTCGGTCTCTCGCACTAAGGGTTAATTTTTACTTTTGAAACAAACACGTTTTTATATAGCGCCCCTCTAAATAATTATTTTTATTCTATTTTTTACATAAATAAATAATCTATATGTTCACGAACAGACGGACTACAGTCTCAGTATTATCCATTTTCTGTATCGCTTGAATTCGGAACGAATAAATTGATACTAACTTTAAGGGGGCAATTCTTACGTGAGATACGTAAAGTGATGGGCGTACCAGAGTGGATGGTGGGGGTCGATTCTCGTCGTACGCGTATACTACACTCGGGGGCGTGTATACAAGTATTACTGCACTTCCAGGGACCTGATGCCAACCGGCTCGAACTTGATTTCACCAAGTGAGTTGATAACAAATTTTCTTTCTACAATAAGAAATCTATTATCTATAATCTGTTTAATGTTTATTATATATTTTTTTTATATGTCAGATTTAGACGCCGAAGTAAGGTTTTTAAAAATAGTGACGTTTTCTTCAGTGTTATTCGAAGATTCCTTTTTTGAGAACACACACACAATAAAATCACTACCTTAACAAATAATCACTTTTATTGCGTAAAGCGTAACACAATAATAGTTTTACACTGTCCGAGCCCAAATAAGCGAATGTGTCTTCTGTTGTAGCGTTTGTCTTTTTATTCCAACAATAGTGGGGTAGTAGTAGTAGAGGGGCGACCCGAATACGCGCAACAATGTTGCCTTTTTCCGCCGGTATGCTGTATAGCGCCGATATATATAATTGGAGTAAATAAAAACACTTTGCAATCGATGTGGATGACTGATTCTAGATTATAATTATCAAAGAAATGTCATCCCTCAAATGTGATATGAAATTAATTTTGTTTTTAATTCGCCTATGCGGGAGGCTAAACTCTTTTGACCGTACCGCCTTAAGTTATTTATATGAAATTACATTTGGGTTTTTTTTTAGATTACTAGCATCAGGTAGATTGGACTCGCCAAGCATATTTATTCCCGGATTTATCGATACAAAGAGAAAACGCACAGTGTCATATAAACAGTGTGGCGTCACAGATCCGAACGAGAAAAAAAGTAAGTATGATATTTTTATCATAAGTATTTCGATAGACTTATGAAGATAACTTATGGAAGTTTCAAGAACAAACAAAAGAAAGATACAGTTTAGTTTTTGTATTACCCCTTTCTCATTGGTGATCATGGTTGATCTGAACCTCTGATTGGATCCATTATCTAATTCATGAATAAACTTAGTAATTTTTTACAAATATGTATGTTGGTTTGTGATTACAAATAACAGAACAGATTAACTGTAATGCTTATTTATAGAAATAAATCCAGACAGGACTCATCTGTCTCTTTTTAACATAGTGTAAACACAATTCGATGAAGAGTCGAAAAGTAGGTTATAAGAGGAAAATGACTTGTTATATTTCAGATGACCCAGCAAACGTTTTGCCATACATGTGATTTCAATTTTCATAAACATGTCCAGCGGACAAATTGTGAATCTAAACCATTCCCAGATCCCGTAACAAAAATTTCATCAAAATCGGTACATGGTTTGAGAGAAGTTCAGTGACATACACACTCGCAGAAAAATTATATATAAAAAATTTAAATCATGCTACAATTCAATTTAATAAACTTGAACTTCTTTTTCAGAAAGCACATTTTTCTTCTCCCGACCGTCTTCAGCTTCGCGAGTATGGAGTAGCATTTCAGTCTTAATACTATCAATTTGGTTATTGTTGTAAATTATTTTTGTATAATAAAGTGAATAATTTTTTGACTGCATCAATTTTATTACCCTTATATTCCCTATACAAGCTTAACATATTGAAAGGTATAATTTGCTAGGAATATGTATATATTTCGGATACACCAAGATTATATTTTTTATGCGATATATTATTTCATATGAATCTTTGGTATTTCTGAACTAGAAAATTACGGTACCAAATATTTATAATTCCAAAGCTTAAATATAACTATCGACACGCAATAATATGGTTCCCCGCCAAATAAATTGAGCACAGTCTACATTTTTGGTTTATTTTTTAACATCATTAAATTCAGGTGTTGTTTCTTTGCTATACCATTATACACTAAACATAACTTAACCCGATAATAGCCAAAAATAAACTAAATAGATCTAATAGATAACAGATTCATACATTTTTCTTCAGAACTAATATAAGAAGTTGTGTGTGTTACCAAGTACAGAACACGGCACAGCAAAAATTTTGAGGGTACAAAATGTTACCAACGCGTTTTTGTCTAACGCCTGACCATATTTACGACGCATGCGCGGCTCGCAATCAATACGCCTAGTGTGAATTAAAGCACGAAAATGTTTGCACAAATAATCCTTTTAATATCATTTAGTTGTGTTTATGCTAATTTGGAGGGTCCATTTTTGTTTTTCGGACCAAAGTCCTTGGATAAATTCAAGAAGCCAGCGTTAAAATTCCTTGACCAAGATGACCTGATGAAGATATATGCCGAGCCATCGGCGATAGTAGTTTTTAACAACCAGGATTCGTTGACCCTATCTAGTGGTAATTTTCCAAGGCTAAGGAAGATGCTTGAAGGTCAGTCTTTGTTGGTGTTACCCCAGGACTTTTTGGACGTACATCCGGATTACATTAGTAATGAAACACAGGTTAGCATTTCTTTTTATATAAATGTTGAGTAGTTTATCATTAGTTTAATTATTCTAAAGTAACAGTTAATAACATTCGTTTTGCTTACAAATCTTTGGATTCACAAAAACAGTATTTTTTTTATTAGACTTGGTAATACCCAATATGATAATGCTTTAATATGAGCAATTTCAATACATACTTAGTACCTATCCTGATTATATACAAATGAAGTGAAAGCGAAAGAAAATTAGACACTTTGGGTGTACCAGAATTAATAATTTCCAGGTACTCACCCTGCAAGGACCTTGGTCAGAAAGGGATGCTCAGATGACAGAGACTTTTGATAGACTCCAAGATATCTATGGAGAGGGAAAAGTATTAGGAGTCCTGGGTAATTAGATTATTTCTTTATATATCATACAGTTTTATTGTTAAGTGCCCATATAAATTCAATTAAATGTAAAAAAGTAAACAACAATTTTGAGTTATCTGTGCCACCGGATTGGCAATAAGCATTCTCTGTCTATTGGTCGGGTGTATGCGCACTGACGGTCTATTGTTCTGGAATTTGGCGCCATACATAGTTTCGTATTGGGAGATTTTTGTTATATTGCTTTAAATTGTTTGAAAAACTTATATTTTATCCATAAATTTCAGGTAACTCAGTATCTCAATCCCAACCTATTGACTATGATACCGAATGGTCCCGGGTTCGTCGTCAGGCAGAAGACGGCACTACGACAATCACATCTTCCACAGAAGAAGAAAAGCCAGCTCGAAATTTGCCTAAATACGCCCTTTATAACGCGACAGGTTAGTAGGATTTAAATCATCACTATATTTAATTGTTATCGTTTTGTATGTTTTATTTATTTATTTGATTCACAAATGCATACCGTAATATATCTAATTATTACACATTGGGACTCTATTATAGAGACTTGGGTGTTCGTCTGCCTGTCAAGTCTGTCTTCAAGAGGCTCTCATGAAGCGTGATAGTGTTGAAAATCTCATAAATTATGTAATTTTGTTGTCGATATAAATAAATATAATAGTAAGTCACCTTAATTCCATACTTTTACAGTTACAATTCAATTGAGGAAATCTTATTTTGTTGTAAGTCTTAGGATGATCCACCGCTATAAATAAGAAATAAAAAATAAAAAAAATATTGAGTGAGTCCAACTCACACTTGCGTTGACAAGTGGCTCATTTTGTCGTCTTAAAGAAATGCTTTCTTAAATTAAGGGTTGAAGGGAAGATATCAATAAATAAACAGCGCTAGAGTTTCCCGTATTTTTTTACTGTGACTTTTAATGTGTTGTGTGTGAAAGTGTGCACTTCGTATTATACAAATTCTAGGTCCTCCAGGCAAAGCAGCTTTACTATACTCAACAGGATGGCCAGAGTTGAAATGGGAAGATGGTACGACAACAGTCCTTGACACGCCAGTGGGGGAACCAACAGTGAAGCCCACTAGACTTTATACTATTCTGGTTGTGAGATTTGCTGACGGCGGTAATGCTAGGGACAAGGTAACTTCGGAAATATTCTAATTTTATTGGCTTTTTTGTCAATACAAGAACCGCGGATTTGATTAAAGTAATTTGTGTAAGATGAAGTTTAAAATTGCGACTTCTAACCCTTATATTTGAAGCTCCCTTATTAATTTTCCATCTATGAGCGCAAATAGTACTTTATATAAAATACCGGCAATGCAACATATCTTAGAAGTAATAAAAATATCACTCCAATTTTTCCTTAAAATATATCAAAAATAGAAAAATTATAAATAAAATACTTTGTAACAACTTAAAACGATATCTATTTTTACTATTATTTATGCCGTCGTATGTTATTCAGCAATTGTGGCAACCAGTCTGACTATTACAAAATGTTTTATTTAAATGTGTGAAACTCGCGTTAGTAAAAGACACTTATTATATACACTTGTATGGTTTCAGATAACCCTGGAGTTCAGCTTCAAGCAGTCAGCCGGTTGGTGGACAGCAGTAGGCGTGGAAGTGAAGCGGGGGTTAGCCACAAGCGGCCTCAACTTGCAGGCCCCGGCCCCTCCAGATGCGCCTTCAGCAGTTCTGGGGAAGGCCTATCATTGTTCTCTACCGTTGGTCTACGCGTCGGAGGAGGCTTCTCTTACTTTTCCTAATATACAGGTAGGTACAGGCGCTTTGTACAGGGCTATGTACCTATTTGTGGCAATAATGTATCTCCATCTGTCCGTTGTTGTCTGCTACTCTAAGTTCTCACGGCTAAACCACAGCATCGCTTAGGATACAGTGACATTAGTTGAAGACCTAGAATGAAAGTAGGGCCACTTTTAATCCACCCCCCCGGGGGTTAAAATTGAATGAATACGACTGTTTTAGCTTGGATTTCGATGTTATTATTTCTTATTGATAAAAGCCCATACATTACTTTTTATGAAAGAATTATTCAGAAACTATTTTTGGCTTATATGCCATATTATATAAGTATATTATTGCATATTTAAACGGGATATATTTTTGAAATGCACAATTTTATTAGGTCTATTTAATAATATATTCTTTATTTAATTATTTAAAAATGCATGGCTAACGACTTTTAACTGCGTTAAAGGCCTTCCTTAGGTTTCATTATTGGTAAAACATAACTATATTAAACTCGTGCTTCAGATGCAACCTTTCATGGAGAGTACGGAGAAATTCGCGGACGCATTCGACTGTATTGGATTTACCACTGTGCCTATTTGGTGAGTATATATTTCTTAAGTTTAGCAGTATTCACATAGTTAAATAGCAAAATAGGAAAATAAAAAACAAACTCCCGTATTTATAAATAAAAATAATGCAGAGTTGTGAGTACTAAATTGTAGTAGTAGTTTCCCTCTTTTCATCACAGAGTAAACACAAATTGACATAGAATGAGACAAAAGAGAAATTTTAATTAACCTTGAACTTGCAAGTATTTCGGTGTATATAATGTATTATTTAAACTTTTACTGCATTTTGTTACAGTTAGCCTATTAGTTAAATTAAATTCTTATTTCTAAGGATACGATCGAAATCCGGTGTGCATTAATTAATTTTCTATGCTCCCAATTAGAAAGCTTTACGAGCTTTGAAAAACCGAGAGTAAACGATGTGACGCCTTGATGTGAATTATGATGTATATGTCGGCGTCAAGCCGGGGATATCGGGTCCAGGTTCCATTAAAACACACACAATAACTTGATTTTAATGAAAGACGATTTCTTGTATTGTTTAGAATATAAAAGTTTTAAACCTGATGATCACCAATGGTTATTTAAATAATAATATTACATATGATTAATATAATAGTAAAAATAATATAAATTTAATACATTAATTTGCGCCCATATATACTACGGAAATTACGCACAATTTAACCAGCTTTCAGCGTATCTCAAACATACAATTATTTTATTGTATGTTTGACGGACTGATTCTGATGATATTTTTAGGGTATGTCCATTGGAAATGAAAATAGGGCATACTGGTAACATAAGCCTTAAAGCATAAAGAAAAAAAATTACTATACCATATATTTAGAAACTCCACCACCAAGACCTAATTTTTGTTACCCAAATATTCACTAGAAATAAAGTGGCATCAACTGTGTTTGCTAATACAATGAAATGATGTTTCAGGTCCGGCCTGATGGTGACATTTATAATGCTTCTGGGTCTTTCCGTGTCTATAACGATGATTTTGGATATAAAAACAATGGACAAATTCGAGAACAGCCGCAGCAAACAGCTAACAATAACTGTTTCTGAATGAATTTCGTAATTTAGTAGAAGTATTAGATACAGAAATTTTAATTTTTGTTTATTTTATTCGTTTATTATATTTATTGTACAATTGTCAATGTTTTTAGTGCATTTTAAACTTTGAACTATAGTAAAATGTTTATAAATGAGAAATCGTAACATCCTTTATCTTATACGCTTAATTAATAGTGGTGGCGATTCTGATGTACACCTCTAAAACTAAAAATCTCTAAATTTAGATTTAGGCCTGTCAAACGTGTGCAACCTATTCTATATGTTTCTACATTGTCAATTTAAGCCTTGTTGCTATCAATTTAGAGATATACAGAACAGGTTACGCTCTCTAAAACTATTTGACAGGTCTAAAGCTAAATTTAGAGATTTCTAGTTTAGAGTGTGTACATCAGAATTGCCAGCAGTGTCTAGATTAGAATATTGAAATGGTTATCAATTTATGCATATCTTATAACTATTAATATATGAAATTTACAGTTAAAAACTATTATAATTAATAACCCCTATATATTTAATAAACCTATTTTTAAATTGTTATAATTAATTAATAGTGTAATTTAATTAAAAGTGATATTGTTTTTTAATATTTTTATGTTCTTCGAATACTGTTGCTGTTTCAATGGGTGTAAATAAAAATTGAATAGTGATTAAAAATAGTCTTTCATTTTTGTTCAAATCACAAAATGAATAACCAGTTTCAAGATAAAAGAACAGTTCTGAATTCATCAAAAATCTATTATGTATTTAAATTTGAAAAAAAGTAAAATATACAATACTCTCCTGCAATAATACTATGCAATAAAATCTACTGAAAAATTTGAAAAACAAAAATGTTACACTCACTTTTAGGGCAATTTGATTCGACGATCCAATCACTAACCAGATAAAGTGAATTTACAAGTGAATTCTACAACCAGGATTTCGTTCCAGTTCATATATACTGCCATAGTACGTATATATTGAGGACAGACACATGACATACATTTGACAGAAATCGATTAAATTTTGGTTTCAATATAATAAATTCAATATATCATTAACTCTTGACGGCTGTCTCCTTAGAACAGTAACAGAACAGTGCAATATAAAACATGGTAAAGTCAATTATGCCCCGGGTACTTTCTTTTTCCTTACTTTGAGTGAATGACGACATAAAGAAATTACGTAAAACTAATATTTTTTCTCTTTTATTGTGTATTTTTACGTAATTTGTTTGACATTACGTATTGAAAAGTTTGCGCCCACGCATGTAGATGTGTAAATAGTTCTCATTATGGAACAATAATTGTATGGTATTCTTATGTATTTTCGGCATTATTATGTATTTTATCATAGGTCCTATTATTTTTGTAATAATTTGTAACTATTCACAGTGGGCTAACTTTAGGACGTTTATTCAGTTGATTTAGTATAAAATGTTCAATTATTATTTTAAATGAATCTTAACACGACTGAATTAAAAATTAACTTCACTGAAACTCAAGCTTAAAATAAATCATAATTAAATTGTAATGTAGAGCATATTTAGATATGTTACTCCCAATCAGTCTTCTACCATGTTTATCTCTTATTTCTTTCAAGAATGCGTTTGGGAATCTTCGAAAGTGGACATGCAATTATAGTCTTTATACATATGAGTTAAGAGTGGTTTAAAATAGAGTTTATTGATTGCGGTGCGATATAAGTGAAAGGCGAATGTTAGTCTTTGACAGATGATCGTTCTACCATGCTTCTTCCATAAACGATATATAAACTCCAGATATGCAAACAGGAGCTAAAATATTATTACATTGATAGTAATTAATATTGAAGAATTTAAGCTGCATTATATTCATAAAACCGAAAAAAGTGTGACCGTTCTTTGGAAAAATATTTATTAATGCACCACACATTTAAATTGATTTATATTTTTATCTTCCCCTGACTAGATAGCGTTAATATAACATCTTGTTATAGTTGAAATCTGACACCTGTCACGTTTAAATCTGGCCATGACCACGGCGTTGAAAATCATCTGAACATCCATTATATACTATTTTGTTTATATTAATAAGTCTACCAAAAGAGATAACTAGACAGCCGCATCTGAAAGTTTTTAATAACGAACGATACGCTAGCGTTATTCAACTTTTTCTTATGCCTTGTACCACTCAATCAGTCAGAGTGTGGCTTTCACTGATTAGCGCTGACCGTTGGCGATAAAACTAATTTTATCACCACCACAGCTCACATGATTTTAGCCCATCTCTATAGAGTGTTTTGGGAATATTTTTTATAGAGACTTGTTGTATAGTTTGAATGTAGTATATTATTTAACACAGAAATGCTCGTACTGGATCAAAAAGTATGTAAGCTATTTAAATTTATGATCTGTCATACACTGAATTTATGGTATGCTTGGTTGATAGTAACAATGAATCAGTTGTTTTTTGATACTTTCTGATTTTTGTATGCCTTATAAATGTAACACGAGAAACAAAATATAATTGACCCAATACCGCTTCACGTTAATTATTTAAACTCTTATTTTAACACAGTAAATCACATTCGGTGTGATGCTCATGCTGTCTATCCCTTATATCCATCCTTTTCAATCCCAAAAACTATATCAGGAACGATTAAAAATTTATAGTTAATAGTCTTCCGAAAGATCTCCATACATCATTTTTTCTCGGTAGTTTCAGACTTTACGTCCAGTCTCTATCCGCTCAGCTCTCTCTGACTTCGTCTAAACGTTCTCAATTTATGTAATTTAAATAAATAGATTAACGTAATTAAATATTATATTAAAAATGCTGTTGTTTCGGATGCTTTGCAGCAACTGCGGTCACGGCTAGACTGAAAGTTGACAGGTTACTCCTTAGGATTTGAAATTATTCGATGGAGGTGAATTTTATAATTATATTTTATGCCAAAACATCGGTATAACTCATATTAATAGAAAATAGTATATTTCCATATTGAATGGTTTTTAACACTTTTATTGTCTGTGAGCACTGCACTGACCTAAATTAAACGAATTCATTAATTTAATTTGCATTATCGGTATGGGAAAGTGTTAGAAAGTATATTTTTTTCAAATGCTTTTATTTAAATTTTATGGAATATATAAATATTGGAATGGAATTAATGAATGATTGATTGGAAGAGTTAAGGAAGTTTCATTTCTACGCTTAGCCCAAAGACAATTACAACTAGAGGAATTTAATATTGCGAGACTTTTTTAGGGTTTTGTACCCAGATGATAAAAACGGTACCTTTTATATACTGAGACTTCGGTGTACGTGTAAGCGTCTGTCATCTGGGTGGGGCATAAGATTCTGTAGCCGTTATATAGAATAAAAAAATATATTTTTGTAACACAACAAACATTTTCCTAAAATGATGAAGTCTGACTATCACTTGATTAAAAACGTATTAAACCTAAAAATGTATTCCATTCACACACTTATTACATTGGCCATTCGCTCGTATTCGGAAGCAGTCTATTAACATTACCACATAATTTGGCAAGATAGTCGTGACGTAGACAAAGTTGCGCTTGCTCATGTCTGTAAAACGTTCATCAATGTATAGTTTTAAGCGCTGTAAGTTTTTTGAATAAACATAATTCAGTAAGCTTAACATTCAACAGCCGAATCCAGGGATAATAAAAGTAGATAAAACTAACATATTTAAATGAAGACGTCCATGCCAACTTAAATGCGGAATAAATGAAAAGTAGGTCTCTAAAAATACACTAGTACAATATAGAGCAACGGTTCATAACAACTTTGTAACATTATCTTAAATCAATAATGATTGTCATGATAGATGATACGCTATTAGTAGAAAGTGGGTGAAAATGATAAATGTGGGCTACCGGCGTTTTGCCAATAGCTCCATTGAGATATATTTCAGCTATAACTGTCTATTACTAGCTTATATTTCTTTGATGTACACGTGAATACAACAACTCATTTCGTCGACTACGAAAATAATGTAATTAGTTCGGCTTTATTTCGCTAAAGTGGTGGCCCATCAGTCAGTTTAATTTAACTTCGTTAAGTGTAGGCATAGACAC
The DNA here is from genome assembly GCA_963693355.1 of Pontia daplidice. Lineage (NCBI taxonomy): Eukaryota > Metazoa > Arthropoda > Insecta > Lepidoptera > Pieridae > Pontia > Pontia daplidice. Next base: position 3,881,799 of record CAVNZL010000137.1, on the reverse strand, counting down.
AGTAATGGTGCAAACATTAACTACTAGACTCTACCGCAGGGGGTTGAGGGAAAGAAGATATATATAATAGCAAAACTCGCCCTCACCCACCTCATTCATTTTCAACAAAAAAAAATTTTTCTATACAAATAAAAGCTTCCCTAAAAAACTTATTTATAGCTTAGCTTCCTGGCCCTGGGACGTAGTCGCCGGGGAGGTAGTTAAAAAAACATTAACTACTACATTCGCATGACCCCACATTACTAAAATCGAACTATATATATTCATAATAAAAATCATAAAGCAAATACCTGTACCGAGACGCTTGCTAGTATCGCATACTACAATATCAAGTAGTCGAGACGAGTAGTTATAGATAATCAACACATGATCGTACGATGAGCGAACTCAATCCGTAAAGTTTGATAAATCATGTCTTATTTTTACCTGATACTTGAATGTGAATGGATCACAAAAGCTCGTCAAAAATGATCTTGGTAATAAATTGTGTAATTGTAAATATACCTTTTATTTATCTCACTGTAAGTGTACAAGTTTCCTACAAAAAAGATTTTTGAATTGGAGTTTTCTTTTGAGTATCTCCAACACCTTTTTAGAAAAGCGGAAAAAATAAAGAATGCAGCATAACCATTTTCGTATAAAACTTTTTCAATCACGATTTCCATAAGCCTTGCCCACCCCGATTGGACTTTCATATATTACAGCGATGTCAAAGACAGGTTCCTCACAGACAAACAGTGAAAGTGCGTATAATTAATTATAATAATGATACGAAGTTTGGGTGAAAGGGAATCCATGTTGAGACCATATTGGGCTGGTAAAAAATTATGCATTCGAAGATTTATGCGAGAGTTTTATTTCAGAGAGCCCATTCAAGGTATCTACTTATTGGATTTATTCAACTGGCAAAAAACATGGACGGTAAATGAAAATCTTACAGGTTCTGAAGTCCTGAAAATGCATTAATATCTCTCTGATCAATTTCTTTGAGCCACTTATGTAGATAATTTTGGGGGGAATCGAAAGTTGACCCTCCTCGTAAAACGCAAGAAATTTTAAATATATCCAAGCGTAAAAGAGGAAAAATTAACTTGGAAAGAAGATAATATTTGTAAATAAATGCATATATTCTAGATCTTTTTAAATATGATATATAAACAAATATCATGTATGAAGTTGACATATTTTAAAAAGTATTTCTTAAAACGATAATATTGAAAGACGTTAAAAATTATTTTTAATGCGATATGTCAATCCAAAGTTAATGCAGATAAAATCGTATGCACCGTAGCGTTGTGTTAATGTCTACTTAGGCACAAAGCCTAAGAGATGACGATTTGCTTACAGTGATTACTTCCGTGGTAGTTTGAATATCAAGTTTTCTTTTTATACACCTAGAAAGTAGTACAGTAAAAAAGTTATACCCTATATTCCTTTACCGGGGAAAAAAATCTTTAAAATTTGCTTATACAAGATATTTAACAAAAAATCTCACACGAATGAGGTTAAGGGGGAATGACCTTCATTTATGATTTTGGCAACATAGCGTTAAATTTTCTAGCTCGTAGACTATAAGGTTATTGACCCAATCTCATTAGCAATTACCGCAAATGAATATTCAGCACACTCTTTACACTTCAATACATTCAACATTCTCTTGATCCAACTAATCACTTCATAGAAACGTCACGTATTCACATCACTTGGAGGCGATTTTAGGGAAGCTTAAATATTTGCCACGCATTGGGCCTGGATACATTTCTTAAATTAAGTAAATAGTTTTATTTTACTAACATTCGTTTTTTATTTTCATGGTTAGTAACATTCCTTCTAATTCAGACATATCGTCTATGAAGACTTATTATTTGGGCCCATTATAATTGTTATCCTATTGGGTCTGACTTCCCTTACTTATTATTTCTTGCACAGTTGCTCGGTGAATGGGGCGTTATGAAGAACAAAAGAGACTTGACGAATATCAGTAATGCTTGCAAATTTTGTAGTTTATCTATTAGAATATAATATTCAATCACATTCAGATTTAAATACATTATAGCAAAAACAAAATATGCCTAAAGAAATCTTCAAATCGTCTACTGCGTAAAACAAAACGTGGTTTGTCCAGTCTTATTATTGGTGGTGTGAATTATATCGTCCTAGCTGAGGCGATTCTAACATTGAATATCCTAGAGGCGTCTTGGCAGACTGATCGCGTGGGGGGAAAGGCTCTGTTGGGTACCAGGAAACAAGCTGGAGTCCCTAAGGTGATTTCTGGGTGATGGGGTTTTATTAGGATAATAAGCGAGTCCCACATTACTAGTTGTACCCACGATTACCGAAATAAACATTATTTCAGCTACTTACTGATTCGCGTAAATACCATTAAAAAGTTAAATTGGTTCATTAAATTTCATTGTGTTGAATGCAAATCGTTTCTCAACTGTAACAATAATACCGAGGACTAAATTAATTTATGGAAACAATTGTACAACGGATGAAGGAACCATCATATTAAAACATAATTTGATTTTATCAGAGCCTTGCAATGAGGACGAGTTATAACAAAGAGTTACACTAACATAATTTGACCTTATTTAATATGTGGAAGAGCCTTGTACAAAATATATTACATTATTTTATTCATGATAATTTTTTCTTATTATATGAACTTGCAAGTTGATTGCCGATGAAATAGTTCTTTCGAGTTCGAGGCTAATAACTATTAAATATATGGGAACATTTTGCTCACGGTCGGTTATCTCCAAGGTAAACTGAGTACAGCCTTTGTAAAGGGTGCTAATGTAACATATAAATATTAATTATAGATACACATTGAAACACTCATAGTTAACCACATAAGGGTTGATTGTATCGAGACTAGAAGTCGAGACTCTGTAGACAGTCCGGCATGGTAAACATGGAGAATAGCGCTAACTGGAGAAATTACAGGATATTCTAGTGAATAAAATTAAAAAAAAAAACAAGATTTTCCATGTTCAAATGAGTGCTCACAGGTATGATTATTTTTAAGGTAAATTAAAAATTAGGTTATCACAGGAGCTTAGGAATTGGATACATACTAAAGGTAATTATTTAATACGAAACGGGACTAAAAGATAAAATTATATTTATTAAATTATTTTGAAATTAAACTTGAAAAAGTTATCAACTTTTATTACCACCTGTTGCTGATCAGTTTTATGCAACATGGCGCCAACAATTGACGTATTACGTATCACAAATAACTTAGTATATAAAACTAATACATTTTATGCGTTATATTATTGCACAAATAAATGACGAATACATTTATAGTTGATAACGATATTTGTAATTTTGTACTTCATAAAAATTATAGAAAAAACAAAAATAAACAAATGTTTCCATTGTATAAATTCGTTGAACCGTCATGCCCTTAGTTGAAAATAATAATTCTAGCCACCAAGTATGCTGTCCACTATGGTGGAAAAAGTTCTTGTTAGATCTACAAAAACTATGTAAAGTTATTAAAATTGGTATGAATATGCATACCACCATCCGGAAGCTTTCACAGGCGTTTTACGTTCGAAGCTAAAGCCTCTGAGCCGTGCACTCATCAATAAGTTAACGCGCGCGGTACTCGTGTGATGACGTTCGAAATTTGATTTGATCATATAAATAAACCATTCAACAGTTCTTTTTTTAAGCTGAGACTATTATCTATGCATAAACTTTTGTTTGATCTTTGAATTTGGAACTGTGTGTTTCTGAAGTTTCTTTCATCTGTGCAGTGTTCTATTATTTCGGATTACCTATTTTTTGGTAAGTATCGAAAAAGTAATTTTAACGTATTTATCTAGTTACATATGTAAAGTATAATTTTATTTTAAGAACAATTACAGTACGTGTTACAGAGATCCTGCGCTTGCGTAGATTCAAATATAAATAACTACTACATGAGTAATAATTAATTAATATTATTGTTAATGATATCACTATTAAATTTTTAAAAAAGCTATATTTTTTTGTATTAATAAATATATATGTAATACAGGTATTTTAAGTAGCTGTTTCTCGCTATTTCTCCCGCCCTAATTAAACCCATTCAACTATCAACAACAATTTTATACTAGTTTCTGAGACTGGCACGTTCTATCAAACAAACACTAGACTTCGCTCAATATAGATAATATACTGTATACTAAATAGGTCTTACTTAAAAATATAACATAATTTCCTGGAAACAGGAATGTCATATGTACGTGCTACGCCGGAATGGTTTTCTATTTAAAAACGATGAATACAGAACTCGAATGGAGCCGTGACCCGCGTGAAAGTGATAAGACCGGTCTAAAATTACCTTAAGCGGAAGAATCATTCACTTTTGAAATCGTGGATGTAATTTTTTTTATATATTACATAATTTCCTTACAACTTCGTATTGTTTTACGTGAATATGGCCAGTTCTTATGTAAATTTCGTGTTTGTTTTGAATTAAGATGTGATTGCTTATGCACAGAATCTCATTAATGAATCAATGAACTTGGAACCCTTGTTGCGTGAAGCAGGTTAAACTGTTAACAAAACAAACTCATCAGTGACGACTCTTATCTATCTCTGTATATATTATTGCAGTTTTTGTGTTGAATGGGTTTCTGGATGCTTAATTACTTGTTTTGTCACTACACAAATATGTGTTTTTGCGTCATATAATATATATAACCTAAGTTATTCCGATGCATTCTTCCCCCGTAATTTAATATTATATTTTTAAATATTTCATTAAGATTTATTCAATAAAATTGAGATCTTCAGATCAGATACATGTGGTAATCATTTTACTGTATGTCAATAATAAAGTAGTAAAATGTATTATTTATACGACTTGATTCAATTACTTAAAGTAGATTAAAAATTCTAAAGTACTTTTATTTAAGCCATTTTATAAAGCATAGTAGTGAAATCTCCAACAAACTCCCGTCAGTCCAGCTCCATCCACCACTGATCACAGTTTACTTTAAAGTTCTAGAGAAAAGTGGTTTTCATTATACATCATTGTTTTATTTACATGTGTGTATAATAAGTAATGGAATAAAAATAGTGCTTACATTATCTTTGTGTTTCATGTCATGCCATGTGTTACGTCAAACGCTGTCGAAAATAATACCTACAGATGTAAAATACTAAATAATTATTGAAATAAGTTGATACTCTTTAGGTTTGTTTTATATAGAAGTAACTATAAGGCTTTTTGGCGGGAAAGAAAAAAACACAGTCCGTTAAAAAGAAACTTTGACATATCTGTAAAAATCGCGGATGTTTATTTGTAGATTCGAATTTAAATTCTCAGTAGCTCGGAAGAAAATATGATTATAATTTAGTAACAATTTGATTACAGTTTTGAGATGACATTTTCATGTGTGGATGCGAAAACCTTAATCACGATGACTTGAATTATGAGTTGCCGTTAGTTGTATGTGAGACATGGGAGTGTAACGGTCAGATGAGAAGTCAGTTTTTGTCTCCGCTATTGTGTTTAATGCGTTCTCTAGAGATTTAATGCTTAATGGCATTTAAGTGGTGTACTTAGTTGCCATTTTTACAGTATAAAGATTACTTTCTGTTTGATATTCCTTTTTTTATTACATCTTTTAAGCATACCAAGATTTTTTAATATTTAACATGTTGTTAAAATTTCTTTGTAACGTATATTATAATTATATATGTAATAAATTAAGATATTATTTTTAATTTATAAAGGTTTGTACCTAATACAGAAGTTATAACTTTCATTTAATTATAATCAAAAATATCGATTAATAGTTGTTTCAGAAAGATGATAATATCAGTGCATTTATATAGGTACCTACTACTTTTTCCTCTACCATATGTATGCGGTGTAAACATTTGATGTTTGAGTAATAAAATAAAACTTTCGAAATTCCATTTATAAAGTGAGCTAAAGAATTATGTTCTGTTACATTTAAACATATGTTGACAGATTCAAAATATAATGGGCTAGCGGGTCAACATGAACGAAAGCAGAGAGAGAATACGTCGGGAACGCGAGAGAGAGAAGAATACTTACACCTCTCCTCGTCTTGCTCTACGTCGCGTGCTCCTGTTGGCCGAAGGCCGTCAGTTTCGGGAAGCAGCAGCGATTTTGTCACGACTCGGCCCAGGCGTCCTGCAGACCGTTGCGTCGGAGCTGCCCATAGATTTGTTGATCGAATCATTGCCACATTCAGCTCATTTGATTGAAACTCTTCTAAACAGGTTAGTAATAACAAAATATACTCGATTAAAAAACGTTAGTTATTTAAAATATTTGATTTTTTTACATTTGTGTACTTTACGAACTGTTTGGTCTTTACACCATACAATTTATAATGGAACATATGCCAAGCAAATGTTAATACTGAATAAAACATGTATATATGTATATACATGATTTTCTCTCAATTCTTTGGCCATATTAGTTTTTCGTTTAAGAGGCGATCGAAATGAGGACCGATTTATTAACTGCATCATATTCCCTCAACGGCGAATCCGTCCTATTGCTGGAATTCAGTTGCAGCAGGTCCTACTCCCTGCCTAACCTGCATGGTCTAGTCTAGGTCCCAGATTATTTGTTCTGTTCACTTTGCAATAAGTTACCTATTGACTGCGCATTCAAAGGAAAATTATCTTCTTAAATATATAAGTCTCTCTATCAGGAAATCCTTTATTTCATGCTTTTCGGAAATGACGTTCAAACTTGCTTTAAATCCAGCTCTAATAAATAAATTGGTATTACGTAGCTTAACAGAGAAATACGCTAACGAATCACCAACTAATCTCACAACAAATCTAAATCTTATTAATGAGCCTTCCTTCTTACTAGTTTTATTTCCATACATTTACATAATATCTTGTTTGAAAGCCACCGCCCGTCAATCTGCTTTCTAGTGATGTATAAAGTGCCAAATTATCGAGGTCGAAGTAATTTAATCTGTTCAAATTTTTCGTATATATATCATTTTTAATCATTATTAGTTTTGATAGGAGAGTTTTAATTGATATTTATAACAATCTGAACATATTTAACTATCCGCGTAGGACATTGTATGGATTTATCCGGTATATGGATTTGGAGTTTATAGAGTGTATAAATATATTTTGAAGTAATTAGCTTATGTCCTCTATAAGTCACAATGTATATAATCCATTTCATATATATCCTTTAAGCCTATATCTACTACGAGTATTAGTATGTTGGTGCGAACTACAACTATTGTATTGATAAGATCTTAGCAAATCTTTGACATGTTTGTATAAATTTATAATATTTTATTTAGTTCTACTTCATTTTATTTAACAGCAAACGTTAAAAAAATATCATAAGAAAAAGTATTATCTAATTATCCATAAGTATATTACATAATTTAACTTTCGTGTCGTAAATAAAAGAAAATTTTTACGGGCGAGCCACCTGACGCACAGTTTATACTTGTTTGACAGGTTTTTGCATAATACTTTTACTGTTAATCATTATTTTGGTGAATGGTTTGTTATTTAAGTGCACGTCTTAAAAGCTTCGATAATTTTTCACTAAAGGTCAAACAAATAATTAGTACTTAACTGGGAGCTTTTTTCTATTATAGGATTTTGACCGTTATGACAACGCAAAATTTGTGAGTTCAATACATGTAAGTTTGTTGTGGTATACTGCTAAAGCGTTACATATATAACTTTAGTGCTATAGATATTGCTAAGGATCTAGAAATGTTAGGAGTCACTAACTACACGCAAAATGAGACAGGCAAGCGAGAAAAAGGTTTTACATTTAAATTGTCACTAGGTACACCAACAAATGGATTTTCTCATAAACAGTAACATAATGGAAAAATATTTTGAAAATCTTAAGATGAAGAATTTAGTCTTACAGAATTAACGTCTTACAATTTTATAGTTTTATTACAAGGGTTTATACTATATATTTAAAAGTACTTACTTTTATGAAAATTTGATAATGAAATAGGTTTAGAAATGACAGGTTAATACACGATAATTGAGTATGAAAATAATATAAGTATCTCAAGTGAGGCTTACCTTTAAACAATGTCTCATTCTTATCATTGAGAACAACACAAGAACAATGTAGTTTATAACAGTACGAACAAAAAACAACGTTTTTATCGACATTCGTATCAGTTCACACATTTTCCATGATGTTAAAGCTATATTCGCGCAATCAAATGTTGGCATCAAAAGCCGAACCATTGCGAGTTGATTTTGCTGCATAGTTGAGCGAGAAGTCGAATCGTACGTTGTATTTTAAATCAAATGCGTCAAGGCTAAGCCTGTTGAAAAATTATCCAGTGTTGTGCGATTTTATTGACATCTGCATATTATTTGTAAAATTTAAAAATATTTTATTAACATTAAGGTAATGTTTCCACAATGTAATGCATTTACATGATATGGCTAAGTTTTCTAGACTTCGACGTTTTTTACCAGTTACAAATTTCCTAATTGAATTAATCCGATTCAGATTTTTTTATATTAGTTATTAAAAATTCAAAAAGTTTAGTGAGAACTCCTGTTTAAAGTTGTGACGATATTTTACATATCTTAGTTTAGCGATGTGATGAATTTTTTAAATTGTTTTCTTTTTATATAAAACTTATAAATTATAGATCAGATCAAATATGTGGCACAAATTTTAAAAAAATAAAATATTCCTATACATTTATTATGTTTACAAGATGTGCAAAAAGATCTTTTAATATCAAATAGATGTTTGGCAGCACCACCACCCCTCGGAAGCTATAAGAAGTTTTACGTCAACAGCGCAACTGATAGTGAAATAGAATCGCATTCGCTGAACTGCGAGCGATTACACTTTTTTATAGTCTATTGTTACCCTGGGACAGTTCATCATGTGAACTAAAATGAATTAATTATGTAAGCGTATCAAGGCAAAACATAATTTCCAAGGGCTTTATAAATAAACTTGGCTTCGCTCGTCTTCTTAGATCAGTTGGCTGTGCGCTGACGGGCATCGAACCGTGGCGGAAAAATGTGAGGTTAGGGAAGTCCAAATTTAACATTGATAAGATTACTGACTCTTGCATAAATAATAATAATTGAATTAATATATCATATACGTAATTGTTAAAATTTTGTATATTTTTTTCGTTTTGTACCTCAATTTAGTAATATAGAAGGCAATAAGTCTAATAATAATAATTTAATTAATTTATACACACTTCACTATTTAAATAATAGTTAATTTTTTGTCTCATTTATGTCATTATTAAAATATAAATAAAGTAAATGTAAATAATTTAAAAGAGAATATTGACACTATAAAAATGAACCTTTAAATAAGCCTTAATCGTATTATTATATAATGTTGTTTATTGAAAATAAAGTATAAATATATGAATGAGTCGTATAAACGTTTATTTAAATCACGAATTTTGTTGCAGACTTATCTCGCTAGAGATCATCCCACGTCCAGAACTACAGTGTGAGGCTGTCGCATGGAGGCTTGTGGGGCTATTGGGGAGCGAGCAGGGCTCTGGTCTTCGTGGCAGAACCAGCAGACTGGCTTCAGCGCTGGTCCAATACTCTCCAGAGGCCAGAGAGTCGGTCGATAGTCGACGACGGCAGTTAGATGCTGCAGTCCAAGGTATAGTACTTTAGCTTTATTAAAATTTTATTTAATAATAGGAAACATTACAAACATCTCTGGTAAAGACACAAAATTTAGTGCATCCTAAAACACGTTTCTTATGTCAATAACTATTCAATAATCGCTTATGGATAGTGAGAATACTTAATATTTTTTTCGTTATTTTTATTTATTTCTTTTGAATGTTCCGTCGATTATATCTGGAGAAACTGACGTAATACAATGACGGTTGACGTTATGATGCGTCTATACGTATTAATCCAAAACTAGAGATGCTATAATGTCACCAACGAAAGTCCACGCTCGTTTAAAATTCTTACCCTCCAACGTATTTAGAGAAGTACTAAAGTCCAATTTTAAGAAGGTTTTATTACAATTTTTTAAATTGTTATAAATAGTTCTGTGATATTTACGGTCACAATTTGTTTGTTTTGTTTTTATAAAGAAACTATAAATGTGGTAAAAGTCCAACATTTGGTATATATAATAACATCCTTTAAAGGTTTAGAATATTCGCAAAAACGGCGCCAATGTTAATTGCATCATAAAGAATTCTAGCAGAAAAACTAGCATATTATCGTTATGACCTAATTATTTTATCATTCAGCTCTTCAAGGTTGGGTTTCTTCATGGTTATTACTCAATGTTTATGTACAGAAATATGTATTGTAATTATATTTTATGCGTATATAGAGACGTCAATTTTTTTAAAGGTACACTGATCTGTATTTATAGATCTAGTTTAACCTGTAAGGATGAGAGGAGGATAAAGATAAGATGAACACAGAGTTGCGATGCATTAAAATATTGTTTAAATATCTGCAACAATGGCCCGATCGCATACTGGTAGGGTCGATAAATAAGCATTGGTGTTTAAAGATATGAAATAGGTTTTCTCAGTTCATTAGTCAATTAGTCGCTTTAATTATGAAATATTAAACGATGAACTGAAATTTATATACTAACAGATTTCTAACTTTTTAATAATATAATAAGTATTTATCACTACACTCCAGACCTTTAATATTAAATTTCTTTGTATTGTTTTAAACATTAAAACCATTTGATACAATTTTTAATTTTTTAAAAAGAATTGTGTTGCGTTTTGGAGAACTTTATATACATTTTTCTTGTCGTCGCGTGTCCGACCAGGCACAATTAGTACCTCCCTTATACTAAGAGTCATTTATAAGTCATGTCCATATGTTGTCGTCGTGAAGAATGAATAAATTATTACTATATTTAAGTAGTCTTGGTTTATCGTTTTATAAACTCGTAAGTAGCCACATTTCTCAGTATTATTTATGAAGGTTATTTAAAAAAATGCTCTTGCTTCGTCAAATTGCTTCACGTATTTCGTTATATGATTATATCTTTATTATGCTTTATTTATCTTCCAATCTTACAGACTGGAAGATAAATAAAGAATTATTGATGAAAAATTACATTCCGTGAATTCATTTGTTAATGGTAAAGCTAACAATACCTTAGCATGGTGAAGAACCAGCACGTTTAAAATCAAACTAGGATTAGTCTTAGGTAGTAATAACCTAAGAATCAAGGAGATATATAGAAATCTAATTTCTTTACGCACCTCAAAAGTTTATCTCAATTGTTGCAAGTGAAGTTGTTACTCATAAAACACAAAGGAATATTATGTAAGTTGTATATAACATTCTCAGAGTCATTAGCCGTCAAACGTGTGCGATGAATGTGGAAGCATAATTCGTCATTTCCCTTACATAGCAGTGGGATGTTAAATATTTCCTTTAGATAATCATGATGGAAGAGCCTTGTTTTGATATGTTTTACCGATTTGAAGTATTTCCCCTTCAGGCTGAAGTGCGGTTTCTCATTATTTTAAAAGCCATTGAAATAATAAAACTTCCCTTTTTTTTGCCGCTATATTACGATTGTTTTTACTTAACTAAATCTAAAAAATTAAAATAAAAGAATATCGTATTGTATCGAATAACGATCGTTAGTGCTATAACATAAACCTAACTATAACTATGTTTCACTTTCAAAAAATAACGTTTTGATACATCAATATGCTCAAACATAAAGGTAGACATATGTATCTCGATTGGAAGGTTTTGAACTTAGTTTAAATAACTAATTATTGTAACAGGCCTGGGCACTCATGGGCTCACAGCTGATTCCTCGGGGACGCTCATATCTTTGCACGTTGCTATGAAGAATGAGCTGCAGAGGCATGTGGAGGTCTACAAGCAGGCTTTACATAAGCTGGAGGAGCTGGTGAGCAATTGATTTTTTTAATGTTAATTACGAAAAGTAATAAACAAAATCAAAAAACGGACAAGTGCGAATCGGAGGCACGAACATTGGCAGGAAGAGTTCCATGCCATAATTTTAAGAAATTAAGTTTGCCGTATTCCCATACCCGTTAAAATATTTCTAATAATCTGTTTTTAGTAGTATACCAGTCAATATATATAATCCGCAAATTATTTGTTTGAATTGACGAGAACTTAATTTTAGTTACTTGGGTAATATTTTCTTTTATTTATAGATATCGTAGGTATATGGTAGGTATATTAACAAAGTAGTAAAGTAAAGAATTTGAAATTGTCATATTATTACGAACAATCTTATGATCGACTGACATTACTGTTAACTTACTTGTATCTTAAATCAATGAAAGTTGTTGAAACACTTTGTACGTTTAAGTTCCGTTTTAATTCCATGTATCAATATTTGTAAAGGTATAAATAAAATATTCAAAAAGACATACATTTTGAATGCACGCATAGTTAGTTACAAGATAGTTCACTACAGGTAATTAAGTAACAGATCAGTAAAACGTTACTGTCCTAGTCACTGGGCGTTACGTGTATATAATTTTTTTCAGTCGTCGGTGACAGTTAACCAAGACCCAGCATCATCATCCCACCAGCGGCTACTCGCACTTTCCCATGCTGATGTTGAGCGCCGACTCATCGATAACAAGTCCCTCCTCACTATTGTCGATAAACCGGCATTACGGCAACTGCCGACACTAGTCTCATCACTCTCCGCAAGGGTGGAAAGTGATAAGGCGGTGCTGGCCTGTATTGGGCAGATTAAGAGAAGTGACCCGACCCTGGATCTAAGCGATACTCGGTTAGTAGTTTAAAAAGACTAATTTTTTACATGGGCGCTGGGGGTGTAACGAATTTTAGTTAAAATCAGTACGATGACGTCACAACTGTTGGACTGGTCGAGGATTCTTTGCTTCACATTAGTGTGGAGCCAATAAACAGATTATAACTTTATATACCTACTCGTAATCAGTGCCCGCGCCGTGACCCTATTTTTTTTTTATTTTCAACACAAGGAACTCAATACGGCATTGGATACTCTAATTTAATATTGAAAAATATTATCGAAAAGCCATAAAAGTTTTAGAGGTTCTTTCAAAGGCAGTGCCAATGAAAGCCAAATATCAATTATTCAACTATATACGCAGTATCGTCATAACTAGGATTGAAACCTATTGATTGTAAGCAAGTAAGAAAAGACTTTAGCTAATACGATATTATAGATTTGTCCCTACATTGGTTGCCAGATATATTAGTAATATTTTACTATCTTAAAAACTTCTTGTTGACTTAAGTGCCTTCCAAACTTAAACAAAAACAGATTAACAGGAAAAAACACGGATGCGAAAGCGTAAGGCGTTAAAATAGTATCTTTTAATCAAGACAGTGTTTCCTAGATCGCGGGATGTAACCGATATCATCTGTATTGAAAAACTGGAAATCATTTCACACAATCGTTCTAAATTCGTTTATAATGTACGGATACGATTTAATAAAGCAATCTGATACGACCTAATAGCAACAATATGTAGGACTATTACCAGATATTTCACTATACCAATCCAGTAAGGTGGCAGAACATTAATCTATTAAGATATTATAATGACCTCTTATTTACAAAAAACGTAGATCAATTTAGTAGTTAGAGATGAAAATGGGCAATCGTTCCACTCCATTTACACAATATCTTCTATATATTTAAAAGATATTTCTTACATTAGAATATAATAATCAAATCTCTTATTCCTTAAAAATAAACGTTCGATAAAGTAGTATAAAATACGCCGTTATCAAATTCGGATGTGACTTGGTGTTCGTTAAATGAAGAAAACAACATTAATATCCAAGAACCAACTGATCTCGCTTTATCGAAAATGTTCAGTCTTTTTCTCCCTGACTTAAGTATTAAAAAAACTACTGATTTAAGATGGAACGTAATTAACCGGTATGGGTTAGAATATTTTTGCCTCCCATTATTATGTATTTACTAATCTACACGCTTTAAATGGATCTGAAGTCTTTATATTAATAAATTGATGTTTGCTCCGAAGTTCCTTTACACGTGTTGCTTAACTTTTATCGTCTGTAAAAGTTTTTACACATACGATCCATTGGCCGTAAAATCTCACATTTATGTTTCATAGAAAAGTTTTCTATATATAAAAAAGAAATATTATTATAAAATGTGTGATTGTTGCACACGAAGACAAATTTGTTCGTATTCATACACGATGTTCGACGAAAAAAAAGGAACTCTGCATTACTCATGTCTCATAACAATTGAGTAAATTATCACCGTTATAAAAGATTTGATCTTAATACGAGAACGTATAAGATTGGTCTGTTAATTATGCCTTTGTGTGGTACGCATTATAAAATGTGGGCTGCTTATTCTGTTTGTCTATGACGTTTAATAAATAATTAATTAATTGAATTGTCGTTATTCCATTCAAGATTTCATGGCAGATTATTTAATACCATCGGAATACGTAAAAACCTGTATGTCGACAGTTATTTCTATATTACACAATCAACATTTAGATATATTTATGTACTTTCGCTGTGGTTTCGTAATATAGAAAACATCAAAGCGAGTTGAGACGAGTCAATATTGATTAATTGTGATGGATTTTCGATTGGATATATTTTTTAGAATTGCTTGCGGCGATGAAAAGTTTAAAACTACTCCATAAATAACGATCATTCTAGATCGTAAATAATACTTTCCTTACCATAAAAAATTATATCGTTGGATACAATTTATACTCTCAATATTGGTTAGACTTCAATCTATTTTAACGTCGTGTCGCGAGTTTTATACTAATAAAATTTGCTTAAAGTAAAAGGTTTTGTTTGTTATCAACCAGAACCTTTCAGGATTTAAATTTCTAATAATACTCTAGACGTAATTTGCTTTTCGCGTTCCAACTTTACGCATATGGATTTTCTCTAGCGGTTAGAGAAATTTTGTTAGTCAATAACAATAACCATAAGTTTTATGATGCATGTGATGTTCCTTGGGAATGTTTTGGACCTCGTTTACTTCAAACAAAGGGTTACGTCATTAATGTGCCTATGAAAGGTCTCATTTTATATTATAAATAATTGCGACGCGCAGCACACGCTTAGTAGTATGGAAAGTAGTTATCTAAAAGTTGACCGACGTTTCTTGTAGAGGGAAATCTCAATAATTAAATTTTTTTCGGTGAAGCTGCTTAAGTGTCTCTTGAAAATTACGTTAAGAGACTGTTAGTATACGAAAATACAATATATTCGTACAATGACATTATTTAACATAGTTCTAAATGCATTATTTTTTTATACATTAGGTAATTGCCCGTTTTGTCGCATCTTATGTAACAATAGTAAGGCATGTTTAGCGAAAGGAAGATGTAGAAAGTTTTGGTAACTTCATCATTTCGCCTAACATTTCACGGATAAACGAAACAAACACTAGTGGTAACAATTCGTAAATCTAAATTAAGCAACTAAATTTATGACTAAAATAATATAAATAAATAATTATCTACACTTTTATAGCTAAATAATATAACTAAGCATAGCTTATATTCTACTCAGTCCTTATAGTTGAATCTCGGTAATTGTGTTTACAACAACTACTTCGTCCTGTATTTTCTGATTTTATACTAGATACTAACAGTTCCATAACCGATTTCTACTGATTTGGACGTACTTCACTATATTAAATGTAACTACTAGCTCGATAAAGTAAAACAATAGTAATTAATCTAATAAGTTTGTGCAATTTGTTACTACTCAACAATGTTATCTAACTTTTCTCATACAAATGTATGAAAGTCGTGATGCAATAGATTTTACTATTGTTGACGGGTTATGAGTTAGCTTTTTAGTTATTTTCATAACAGTGTGACTTGTGTTGATTGTGAGAAATTTCGATTTTGTACTTTCTTATTCACAATAAGTAATTTCAAATAGAAAAAAGGATTGATGTTGAGTTATTCCGCAATTGTATCCTATTTTCGAAAATAATTGTACGATTATATACGAAAACAGTAAAAAGTTAAGGAAATAGATACATTTATCTAGTCTTTAGTTTACTATCAATGTTTAATTTCGCATTCGCGTTGATATGTATGTAAAAATCGGGTACAAGTCACCTGTTTAAGTTCTCACTTCTTAATCTAAAATACTCTTTTGTATCTTTCTATCTATGTATTTCCTGTTAAGTTTTGTTTACAATGTGATGAAGTAAGGCCGATTTGGTTACTTTAATTAAAACGATGCAATTAGGTTAGAAAACCCTAAAATACCATTAATCAATTATATCGAAGCTATTATTCGATTTTACTACCCACAGTATATATAATCGTATGGGGTGTTTGAAATTAGTTCCAAACATTTATTTGTATTGAAAGCCTGAGCAGCCTTCTGTGATAGTATTTGGGATGAAACGTAACAAACGTACGAATGGAGCACGAGTCAAATGTGGAAAACCTTTGTGATGGAGCTGACAAAGATTATCGCAATGCTCGTGCTAATGGAAAATTTCTTAGAATTCAGCATAAAGAGCCGCTGGTAGTATGACAGTGTGCCTTAGATATTTTTAAATTTGTGCTATTTCTCATTTGATCATATTTAATGGATGTAATTGTTAAAGGTAAAGTACCATACATGAATTTAATTATCCAATTATTATTGTCTTTATATTTATGCGTAATTTTTAAATAAATGAACGACCATTTCAGACCAGTAGCCGGTGTGTTGATGAACTATTCTCGAGGTTGTGCGGCCGTCTTATCACAAATGACAGAGACGCAGGCACCAGTGGAGACTCCGCGATCACCAACTGATTCCGCCAGTGATGGCTATCATTCGGATAGCGATGATACTCCACAACATCCTGAAAGGTGAATTTAAAGTATTTGTTGTATGTCAAGGAACCTCTCAAATTGAAGATCAGTATCATATCGAAATAGTTTTATAAAATTCGATAGTATTCAAAAAGCATTGGGATAAACTGAGAAGACTGACTCAGCGGGTATAAATCAAAGACAGAGTCATTTTAATTCCAACCTTTTAACTATATAAAGAGAAAATATTGCTTTTACGCTCTGATGAAGCAAGACACATAATTACTTAGAATTAAATAGACTAATGAGACTTGATGTGACTCTTTGCTAAGTTTTTTTCGGTTTGGTTAGCACAATTCTGAATTTCAAAAGTATTACCAGAACGGAAGCAGGAATATATTTCTCCAAGGTTTCCATTAAAACTTGTTTTTAGAAGTAAGCTGATATCCCAGTATGCAGCGGTTTGGTCCTTAGCAATGGAAGAAACATTACCAGCTCTTAACCAACTCGATGATTTAAAGCAGACTCCACAGCTCAAATACAAGATTGTCTTTTCTGTAGTTGTTGTAAGTATCATGTTTTACTTATAATATTTTTTGAATAACAATTTTAGCAGTTTGTAGTAACATTTAATTTCTTTACATTTAACAGTTACAATATCTTTAATATTATATTCAATTAAAATTACATTATCAAACTTATACATGATAATTATTCAACTTTCAAACACTAAACTTCAACAATTGTTATTGTTTAAGTTTTAAACATTGATACACCTTTAAGATATTTAAACTATATTGAGGTAATTGTAGAATTACGATAAACAAATACATTTGAATACGGGATCTGCTTTTCAATTAAGATTCCTTTATATTTTAGCTATCTTTCCGTGCGGCGATAAGTCTCCGCGACCGGAGGTTGAGTGATGTGAAGTCTCTCCTTGGTTGTGAGAATGAGAGTGACAACTCTCCTACTATATCCGGCTTTGTAACTTCTGCTTTGAGGTTAATGCGGACTACGGCTCATAACTTTCCTCTGGGTGATGCTGAGAGGACTGTCATTAATCAGGTATTTAAATAATAAGGAAATATTCTTATGTCTCCCTCTCTAAGTAATAAATATGTATGTTTGTATGAATAATATTATTACGACAGGTTGTAAAGACCCTCAGCGAATACCGTAGCCTATCATCCTGTGGTGCTCTCCATGCTTTAGTGGCTGCGTCTTGCAGAGCAGCCTGGGCTCTCTCATTACACTCTCCACCGCTTCGTATAGACACAGATTTTACTCCCGGTAAGTCCAGATTAAAATTTTAAGTCAAAGATTGTAAGCAGGAGTTTTTATGCCGGTTGCTATTTCTAAATACTACTTAGGGTTCTTCTGGACAGTGGTAATTCCAAAAAAAACACCGCATTTGTGTGGATTCTGGTATAAAGTCCTTCGGCAGCGGATTAAAAATAAAATGCGATTTAAAAGTTGTGCCTGAAAGATATTTTATACAGAGAAAATATAAATAGGCGGTTTTGTGTGTTGTACATAAAACCGTTTACACGCCCAATTACAACCTAATGTTATCTTGGGGACAACCCCGTAGAATGCAAACTAATCTGTACTTGAAGAGCCGGATTAATTCGATCACATGTAATACACATATGAACACGATAACAAAGCCAGTCCAATTAGATTACCTGCCTATTATATAAGCCTTTTGTACTCTGCCTTAATAGCGCCTAAGCTCCGGGTATCGCAAGGGTCTAGGATTGGCCCCCTATATTACTTGTTCAAATCATGGAAAATATATAATTTGATTTGAAATTAGATTGCCTTTTGTTTTCTTGGAAACTGGAAAAAGGTTTCCACAAAAGAGGTCGATCTATTTTGTTTGATAAAATCGTGATGTGCTTAAGAGCCGTATTGTATAAGATATAAGCCAGTTATTATGAATTCAGGCCTAAAAATTAAGGTATTAT
This sequence comes from Pontia daplidice, assembly GCA_963693355.1. Lineage (NCBI taxonomy): Eukaryota > Metazoa > Arthropoda > Insecta > Lepidoptera > Pieridae > Pontia > Pontia daplidice. Next base: position 3,863,018 of record CAVNZL010000137.1, on the reverse strand, counting down.
TTATGTATATAACTTTCATACATATGAAAATAGTGTATGAAAGTTACTTAACAATAAATCTAAATTTACATATACTAAATAAAAGGCTACACTTAATTACTTGCGCCACATTTTCATTAAATTATTAATTCATATCTGTAGTTTTTTTTATAAATTCGTAATAGTAGAGTGAAATATTCTAGAACACTTCAATATTTTAAAAGTATCCAAAACTAACAAAACTTTTGTTTCAGTTGTTATGAACACTGACAAACACATACGGTACAGTGCAGCAGGCGATCGCCGCTCGGACCTTATCAAATCCTTCGTGTGGCCGGCTTTGATGGATAATAATCGTTGCGTCTTTAGAGCCATTGTTCTAACTTAGCATTGAGCTACTTAATTTATCCAGTGTAACTTTTCTATGACGTGAACACTGGATTTTAACCACCCTATTTTTAGATTAATATATAACTATTTATTAAAGTGAATAATTTAGTATTATTATGTGTAACATATTTTTTGATTAAATTATTTTAAAATACTAATTTTTTTTTAAATCACAACCTGACCACACGTTTCACAATATATAAAACGGAATAATTGAGTCATTTCAAATTATTCACCTCAATTCATATCAGAGAAGATTAGATAAAATTAGCTATCAATATAAAGGAATTGTTCAAGGCAATAGTCAGTTATTTGTTACACGTAAAAATAGAAACAGCGTCCCGTGTAAATAGTGTTGAACTCAAAAAAAGTTTATCATCATCTGTTTTCGAAAAATTTAAGGACTCGAAGCGCTGTAATAGAAAATTCCTGAAAATGAGTTATCCTCCTTACGGACCTCCACCTTATAGTCAACCATCGCTTTCTGGAAACAACCCCAGGCCCTATCCACCGCCAGCAGAGCACCCACACCCACATTACCCATACTACGTTCCAGGCACCGTAATGGTACCAGTACCTGTCATGCCCATGCCACCAATGCCGATACCCACCATGCCCATGCCGCCAATGCCCGGACCACCAATGGAAACCCAACCAACTTACATTACCAATTACATCTACCATGGCGAAAGCTCCAACCAATCCGATAAAATACAAATTGCCGAAATTGGTGGGGAATTCAACTGGGTTCCTGCAACTACGACAACAGCTGGGCATTTGTCAGGAAAAGCGGTCATCGGTGGGCACGAGGGTTGGGACGGGAGTCCTTTATGGGTTATACGAGCTTGGCATAATGGAGACTTGATTCCTGGGAAGCTCTCAGTGAGGCACAACTCTGCCTCCGTAATGTATAATGGCAAAGAAATTCCTGTACAGAATATCGAGGTACTTTGTTCGAAGCCGGATAGCTTACGATGGGTTCCTTCTTCGAATGGCATTATTCCTCCAGCAGCTATTCCTGGAGGGAAGACGTCGTCTGGTGAAGTGCTCTATGTGGGTCGAGCAAGGCACCAACTCTCCATTACACCAGGAAAAGTCCATCCAAGTCATAACTGCTGTTATATAAGTTTTGGTGGATCTGAAGTGTCGCATAAAATGTATGACGTTTTGTGTAGAATTAGCTAGTTTTAACGGTGGTATTGGCGAATTCATTGGCGAACAGTTTTTTTTTAATACTATCCAATAAGATTAATACTCATCCAAAATAAGATTAATACAGTTGTTTAGCGCTTGATTTTCGTCTGAAATTGTGATTAAATAGCCTTTATCAATTCCCTGAAGTTTTATCTTATCTTATAATTCTTGCGCTAAATTTTTAATGTTATTTATTTATAAACACCTACATGCTTTTGTTTATCTGTAAAAAATATGTATGTGTAGAAATAAATGTAAATTTAATTTAAAGCTTAAAAGGATTAATTATGAATTTGAGACTTATCGATTTCACGAAGTATGATTAGAATTCTTAATGAGTGTTGACATATAATAAAAATTAAAGTAATAATTGTTTGTCTATAATATTCACTCCGTAGGAAAGTGTCTAAAATAATATTGCAATTTTGCGGTTTGACGTATACTTGGCTTTCCTCGTAGCAGGCGCAACTGTTTTATACTTGATAATCTATCATAATACTAGAGATGAAGTATTTTTCACTTAGAAAGATCCTGGTTTTATTCATTTTATAATAAAATAATTGTAAAATTGTAAAAAAATCAACCGATATCAAATTATAGTACAAACATTTAGGTTTCATTGAGTCAGTTATCATTATCTTCTATTTGTGGTTACTGCTTATAAATCATATTTACTCAGAACTTATGAAGGAAGTTACAGTATTGTAATTAACAGTGTAATCCAAGAAGTATTTATTAAAATATTCTGGATATTTTTTAAAACCGAAAAGAAGCCACCAGAAGTACTTCAAAATTATTTTATTAAGTATATGTGTATGGACATAATTAAGTTCCTGTTGCTCTGAATTAAATTCTACCTGATACTATTTTCACGTAATAAATATGTCATTAAAACTTCCAACAAAAATGTGAACTTGTCCTTGTGAAATATAAGGATTAAAAAACGATTCTACCCATTTCTGTAACTGAAAATGTTATTTGCTGTATAAACAGTACAAGACATGAACCAATCAGACTAATTGCCCCGTCGAGTTCCTTCTCGCTCAAGTCAAAAAGCGACCTACCGATTGAGTGGATTGAATTTACAGTGGTTGAATCATATCTACATCCAGTATAGCTTTGATTGTATTAATGTTCTTTATGGGTAGTGCGAGTATAAAATATAACAGAAACTATTGTATCATTTGTACAATATGGGATACACTTCAGAATAACAAATACATTCACTTTGGGTCACAGTGCGAAAGTAAATATATATGATATAACACTCAGACTACAGACAGTAGATATGCTCATCACATGTATGTTGACCATAACGGGGATCGAACCCGGGACCCTCTGTTTGGTATGACGTCAACTGGGTCGTCCAATAATATATAACATATACATTATCCAAAACCAAAAGGAAGTATTTTCTAGTTGACTGGCAATCCGACATGATGTATATACATACGTGCATCATTGGTGATCTACATCTAATGGCATATGCAAGAATTGTTTCTAAATTTAAAATATCCATATGTAATTTCTACGGAAAATTCCATAGGTACAATCCCATTTACACTAGAACTGTTCAAAATGTTCTCAGCCATTATGCACTAATGGACACTGTTAATGGCGCGTTTCAGCATGTTGACTGCTTGGTGACAAACAGCGACTACCAAAATAGATGTGCTTAAACTTTTGAGGTTTTTTGGCATGTCGATGCGAAGTCTTTGTATATAGAAATATTGAGCAACTAACAGTTTGTTTGCTGTAATATATTCAGTCGCGACATTCAATTAGCATTAGAACAAGATGGAGTTGGTTTTGTATGTGTGAGTGAGAAAATATAGGAACTAATTCTTCCCGTGGTTTACATATAGGTATTAATGATTCTGTCTTGTGCACTACGCTTTGTTTAGCCACAGATAATATGAACTTTACAATAAAGTGAATTGCTTATTATAAGTTATGAATATTGTTACTTTGTAGCTCGAAGTCTTACAATTAGAATCACACATGAGACGAAACAATTGGTATTGTAAACGTATAGTAAAGTAAATTCATATTTAGCCAGAAAATGTCGACTGAATTTTACAAATTAAGTTATGATATAAATGAAAGGCCTTTTCAAGATGGGAATTTCTATTTGGCTAATTAAGGACTAATTAAGAGACTGTAAATCGTATTAAAAACATTATTAAAGTTTTAATATTGACAGCTGAAGTTAAACACTGATTATATGATTTATTTTCATTCTTGAATGTTTGTTAAACTTTATTGTGGTAAAAAAGTTGAGGAAAAATTTAGTTTATCTTCTATGTAGGAAACCCATATTCTTTTAAAAATAGTTTACATAGGTGGGTAAATTTGTAAGGTTAATAAAAAAACAAAATCTTCTGACGAAAAAATGTAAATGCATACAATAAGGTTTTAAATCCAATTATTTCAAGTATTCTTTACAGTGTCCGCGTTATAAGTAAGGAAAGAACATACAGTTATATTTGATTGGGAACTCACGAATTATTTACATTTGACGTCATCGTTTGGGTGTTAGATTAGATCACCAGTTGGTAATTGGATTGATCAAAGGTTTTTTAACAAAATGTGTATATGTGAATAAATAAGAAATAGATAAAAAATCTATTAGAAGATATTTTGTGTTTTCAGTAATATTTTGAAAGCGGTCGTCTGTACGTTGCTACAGTCATATATCATACAGTTATTTATACAGAATGTAATGGAGTTTTATTATACCGAAATCACGCGTTTGCCATACTTGTTGGTTTACTTATTTTAATATTGATATAGTCTCATTATTAGGGTTCAGTAGAGTTTGTAATTGACCGCATGATGTCATCATGATCTTGTCGTTGCGTTCGCATCATGCCAATACTAGTAATAAATTTGTAATTTCAAGTCACCACGATCATAACAATGCATATATTTATTTACTATATATATACAACATATGCATAGTATATATATAGTAAATAAAGGGTAATAAATAGTAAATATACAAAACTGCTCATTTGCCTCATTTATAGATATGTTTAGTGTGCTAGATTAGACAAGATTTAGTTTTCATGGTCAAGTCCATTTGGGTACTCTTGCCGAGTATCCATTCCTTGAATGTACGGAACCTAACAATGAAGAAATACACAACCGCATAATACAAGTACAAGGCACGTATTGTTGTCCTGAGACGTATTACTCACTCTGTCCGGTGTTCTCAAGCATGTCGTAAAATTACAAACGTCTGTCACGCCCTTGTATTCATAGCACATAGAAAAACGCATCGAATTGTATACCTTCGGCGTTAGGTCGGTAAAAGCTTCATTATTAGTGGTTCGAAATATAGCTTTTAATTTTTAATGTGAGTGAAGTACTAAACTTATTTGATAAGATCCTAAATATTTGATTGATTGTATTTAATTTTGAGCTATAAAGCCGTTTATTTAAAGTGTACTTTTGTGAAAGATATTAATGGTTTTAAAAATAGAGGAGTGGAGTGTTAATGATGTGGTCAAGATATTACAAGGTTGTGATAGAAATGAATTTATTGATTTCGTTAAAGAGAAGAAGGTTGATGGACGAAAATTATTGGTGAGTGTTGCAGTATATAAGGAACAGCAATAGCTATATAATGTGTGTAGCCAACATTGTACTTGTTGTAATTCTTTAAAAATGGCTTGATACGCGTATTCTTTGAGATATACGGTTTCAAATTTGTATGGTTACCTTCTGATTTGTTTTGTTTATTGACTTATTTAAACGTGTTTATGTAATACACATAAGAACCACACTAAATTTAGATTGTTCGATTAGATTATTTTTATTAATCTTCAATCTAACAATAAAATAAATCGTGCCACTTTGACAGTTACGTCGTTATTTTCAGGAAATTACCGAGGGAATGATAAAGTTATGGCGTCCAAAATCCAACGCTAAAGATTTCATATTATTTATCGAAAACATTAGATATGATCCAAGTAAATATTTAAAATATTTAAGTGATGATATTATCATAAAAGAAACAAATTTAACCGATAGTCAATACCAAACAGTGAGTGTAAGGAAAATAAGTCATCAAGATGGAAATTTCAGTAGCGTGGAAGACATATTAAAGAAAATAGTCGCACCAAAGAGCTTTCTGTACAGAAACAAAAACAAAACATCGTCCTACGTGCCAATGGATGGCGCGAAAAAACAAAAAAAGTTCTTTCGATTAAGTTCGTACGATTATCCGATTTTCGATCTTAAGTCAAGGTTCTCCAAAGTTGACAACTGTGATAGGGGATATTACTCGATTAAAACGAAAGGCTTACAAAGGCCTAAAAAATCTGATACACGGAACAAGTATAAGTCCCTACCGACGCCAGAAATAAACGAGCAATATACAGAAGATCATTTGTATGAAGATTTATGCTACCCTGATGTTGAAACTAAGAAGGATGTTATTCAAAATAAGCCCATGAGTAAAATACAAGAGCTATTCCAGTCCTTTAGGTTTCCTTTCTTTAAAAAATTAGAAGAATCGGAAAGTAAGAAAGATGAAAAGATTGGTCATATTTATGAGAATAATGATAGTATTGGAAATATGTATGATTCAGTACATGTGCAAAAAGGAGAGAAAGGTGTTGAACAGGTAATATTAGTGCCATAAGTTTAAAAATACGCCTATATAATATTTACCCATACGAGTATAATTTATACCGGTAGTGGCTGGATGAGGAAGGCCGAGGACCGAGTGTTGTGGCGTTCCTTGGGAAAGCCCTTTTCCCCCCCGGGGAAGAATGGGGGGTTGTTGTATTATATATTACGACTATAATTTACACCTATAATACTTAAAAATTCCTACTAAGTTCCTAGTAAGTTTTTCTTCTGAAGTCAAGGTCTTAACACTTGTATTCAAAAGATTATAAATTAAACAGTGTCACAAGGTTAGATAGGTTTAATTTTCGCATATGCACGTTAAAACATTATTAGCAATATACGTCAAGGTTGTGTGTTTAGAATGAAGTACGATTATGACACCTCCTCTATCATCGCATACACACTAAATTTTATAATAAAACGTGTTAAATAATTACAAAGTATAAAATGTACTAAATTAACACAACTTTATACGGTTATTAAACTGTATCTTGATTAGAATAAAACAAATAAACTTATCTCCTGGTTCAAAGTTTGTACTCATATTTTGTTTACAAATTAACTTCCCACCTGTTTGAAGCATCCTGTATATAAAAGAATTTAATTAAAGGTTTTATATCCTTTTGTTTAAGCAAAATAGGTTAGATTAGGCGTCGCATGAGTAATGGTAAAGACAAAGTTAATTACTTACATCAAAGGATGAGTCAGGTTAAGGAGATTAAACAAGTTTAAATTGGCAACATTCTGTGGTTACGTCTTGGTATTAATTTTGTATATGGTAACATTACGTGGGATTTAGAGAAACGAAAACTTTTCATATACCTTATTCCATTAATATTTAATCAATAACTTAAAAAGAAATATTTGCATTGTAAAGAAAAAGTAGTCTATGCTTCACCTTTAGACCTTACATTTAAAAAATATGTATTGCAAGCACCAATTTATAATTTTAAGATTTATGAACCCTTTTATTTAAAAAACCTTCTTATAACTTAAACAACACTTTCAGAGCAACATAGCAGTTGAGGACTATTTGGTTCCGGTGAATATAGAAAAGGACTATTGCGACATATGTCTAAAACAGAAGGAGGAATCTCTCCTTGGGTTCATTATGAATTATTTAGAAGCGCGATTTGGTAGACGAGGTGAGTTCTAAAAAAATATCTTATAAAACTTTCTTAATACTATAGAAATAGTCATATAAAGTGTTTTATAGAATTATTAAACTTTAATATGTTAAAAAGTTCCATACATTATTTAAATACATTAAATCGTTCCATGCATTACTTACATAGATCCGTTCATGCAAGGTGCTTTAGCAATCTTGATCAGATATGGAAATTGACCATCAGTAAGTGTCTGTGTATAAGGATTACACAAGTGTAAGGAAGACATTTGTTCACGGGTAAAGCCTATTCTCTTCGTTGTATAATATTAAAGTTTTGTTATTTTCCATTTACCACATATTTCGTAACAAAATACGTCTTAGTGTCGTTCCGGATGTATCAAGCAAAGGAGAAAAGTAACTCTCCCTGTAACGTTGTACACACAAGAAGATTCACTTCTTTTATTGTTTTTTTTAAATGATTAAAATTTTAACAATATATAATTTCACGAGCGTAAGTGACGCCGCGCAATATTAATGTGGCCCAAATCAAATTAGATCGATAAAGCGTTGAAAGCTAATTATCGAAAAGTGGGAGAACGTCGAACATCGATAATAATGGGTAATCGCATTCAACATGATTTCGGAAACAGTTTAAAATGGCCGCAAATTAGACCGATCCGTACCAAGCATTACAGCGATGTAGCGGTGGAACATACTATGCTGGGAGTGAATCAGAACGATTATTCGCACAGTCTTTGATAAGATAAATTTTAATTTTATATTACAATTACAATTATCATCTATAAGTTATTTAAATCCTATATGTATATATTTTTTGTGCCTAAAATGTATAAGCAACCAACCTCTTATGGAGATTGAAAACAAAATAGATTCTTAAATTTATAGAAAAGAGAAATTATTCAAGAAATATTGTTCTATGAAGGACAGACTACGAGTAGTGAAATGTAACTACCAGTTTCTGTTTCGGCTTCGGTGAAAAGACAGCCACGTCAGTGAGCAATGAAATTAGCAAATCCAATAAGTTCCACAGCATTTCGCTCACTCGGGTATATTCCCGATCATTACTTATTCATAAAGATCCCAATGCCAATTTAATATATTAAACAAGCTGTTTCGCCTGGCTTTGATATGCAGTATAATTCCAATAATATGTTTCCTATATACATATATATTTCCTATATGCTGGACCGGCGCCCTTAGGCAGGGACCCGGGAGGGGCCCGGGTTTTGGGGCGGACCTTAAAGGAGAGGACGCTCCACAGTATATTGCGAGAGGTCATGCCCCATATTGCTTTTATTCTCACTTAAGTGGATGGGAGCTCCTATCCCCAGACTTATTCGGCGGATTCTTAGGTATTATGTTTAGTATTCATTTGTATGTACTCTATCTAAAATTCCCAATAGAGCTTGCTCGTCTTGTAAAAAAAGATACGTGGTGGTTGACCGGAGAGTTAAGAAGAGTGGTAAACGTAATTTTAGTTTTATTTATTTGTCGTTAATAAGTACATAGTAAATGAATTAGTATTATTGAGGTGGAGTTATAAATAAAAAAAAATACCAGGGATTCTTTGAATTTGGAGTACCGTGTAACAAGGTTTATAGAATTTTAGTTATGTATTTTAAAAACAATTGAGTGGGTGACTTTTTCCTGTACTCTTTTACTCAGTTTTCATTAATTTAGTATTGTAATGGAAATAAACTATTTGTTTTTAATGTTGGATGCAAAAGAGACTACGTGTTTATAACATCCGGCATATTAAGACTGTAAAGTGAATGTCCTTGTCACACATAAATAAAAAACGCCATAGATACTTGTAACTTTCTCAGGATCACGTTGTTTTGTTCGTATCGTATCATATGGAGAACATGTGTATAGGGATGTGGAGTTTTTATCGATTGTCGATATTGGTGTATAGCTGGAAGTCACATATTTATAAATAGTTGTATGTATATCAGAATACGTTGGCACTACAGTAACAATAGGATAGACAAAATATACAATAAGCGTACGTGTATCGTGTCCGAAATTTGATACTATAATGCATATGCATAGGGTACTCCCTATAAACATCGATAGATACAATACAGCACTACTTTATATCAACTTCATACTTTTTCGTATTAAAAAATAGTGTGAAGATGCGTTACTCTCATTAAACGTATATCTTGCAGACGCGCTACAACTAATTAAAAATATTTTAGTGAAAAGTGAATTTGGAAATTCACCAGTGATACTTTATATCTTTGGCACAGTGTGAAATCTATTCAATTATAAGTGTGTGTATGTGGGCCTTAAAGCGACTCCTGACTCATTGCGTGTAATTAATATTAATTTGACATTTGACATTTTCGCTTCGTTTGTGCTTTACGACACATTGGATGCAATACGCACTTAAAAATATAATTTGAAACTTCTTTGTTAATCTCATTAATATAGTATTTTATGAGTTTAAATCAAGTCTCTAAGGTTTCAATAAAAAAAATATGCAATAATATCTTTTCTAGTGTTACATTAGGAATTATTTAAAAACAAAATTTGCTTCAGTTTTTTTCGTCAAATATTTCCATAAATATAATATGCTATGATAAAAAGGACAGCTAAGTTCTTAAATAACGATATGGTACACATATGATAAACATATACTTACATAACAGTGAGGGACGCAAACCCGGAACCCGGGACCCTCCGATCGGCAGTCTGCCATAGTAAACATTGCGCCGTCAATGTGTGCCAACCTGTATTTATCTTATTCTATGAACATTGAACATCAATGAACATTCACTATGCGTTTGTCTTAAGAAGATAACTGCTGACAACGTTCAAGTATCAAGTTCACCCAAGCGTGAAGAGGCTCAAAATGCTTCGACGAATTAATAATTTGTTGTACTTAATATAATTAATATTTTGTTGTCTTAAACATCGCTGTAGCATGTTTGGAGCATAGAACACACAGTGTTTGTTTTAATGTGTAATGTTGATATACCAAATAATTATGGAAATTGTTAATTTTAAAAACTTCTATCTAATGTATAGTATAGTAAGGAAACCTTATATAATGATATGTTTATATATTAATCATAATTAAGGGTAAATGATAACGTTGTAGGTATACTTTAATAAACTTTGTGATCAAATCTATTAACGTATAAATAAATTTATCAAGTTTTGCTGTATCGACAATTAATTGCTATTAGTGCGTAGAATTGCTATTTCAACAGTAATTAACATCACACTGGCAATTAGAGCAATCTCATATTATAGTAATTATAAACGCGAACGCTGATTATGAATAAATGCCTCGATTTCAGATAAACAATTAACTAATGAAATATTAGTTTGAATTTTAGAGAGTTAAGCATATTTAAATAAATAAATTAAAAAAACAGTGTCGTATCTTATCTGATATATTTGGCCAAAACCCGTAAAGAAAAAATAACTACAATTTCGAGTTACAGACATAAGAGATGACGAAGATGTAGAGATTGAAGTCATGCACACAGAAAAACGTAATGTATCGAAATGAAAGAAAAAATAGAGAAAAGTAGATGTGAAGTTAGTGTGAAGTGTTCATTATGACTTAGTGTAACAATGTGTTGGTGGATCAAAGTTAGTGTACCCTTAGTGTATAATCTCGGCGTGAGAGTAGGGGACATCATAGCTGATGTGTTTTATAACACTTTTCACTGTCTTAGTGATGTTATTGCAGGTAAAATTCACGCAATATATAAGGAATCCGCGTTGCTTATATTAATTGAATTTTAACATAAGATCACCTTCTTGACTACATAAGAAGGTGATCTTATGTCCCGAATAGTTGTTTTATTTGATTAGGTTTTATCTATCGAAGAATAATTATTTTGTTTTACTTTTTACAATAGATGCTGCGACAAGGAACTTTTGATAAGAGTCGCTTAGTCGCTTTAAGTTATTCAAATCATAGTATTAATTTGAATTGCCACTGAGACCTTTCACTAATAATGGCACAGATTTAAGTAGTAATAACTATTAAATTAATATATTCACAATTAATTAATTACAGAAACGAACGAAGCACAGTCTGACATTTCGGAAGTTGAGCCATCTTGTGACGATTCGAAATGGGAACGCAAGCCCAACATGGCGGCGCGGCCTCTTCCGGTTCCAGTGGAAAGTGAGACGTTTTACATGAATATTGATAGGCAGGAGGCGGAGAATTTGCTTTTGGGGCAGCCTGATGGAACATTTATTTTGAGGCCTTCTAGCCAGGTAATAATAATTTGGATACATTTAGGGAAATGAAGATTTTATATATAAATTTTTTTAATGAAAAGTATTATTTATGATGAAGCAAAAATTACATATTTATGTAAATAGAACGTTGAGATATAGGCTATTTTTGAAAAAAAGATCCTCGATATTTTTGTTTGATATTTTAAAAATAACAAGACTGTAAAGCATTTTTAAATTACTCTTCTATGACGTTAGTGTAGCTTTTCCGGCCAAATTACTCATTTATTTGGTATGCATTTTATTTTCAGCCAAGCCACGCCTATACACTAAGCGTATCCTGCGCAAACGCAGTTCATAACGTTGGCGTACGACGACGATCGGACGGTAGACTGGCTTTAGGGTTTGCGCGGCGCGGAGAACGGAGCTTCGCAACTGTGACGTCACTGCTGCAGTATCACAAGAAACGTCGTTTATTACTCGTTGCTAACGGCGACTTGATAGGCGCAACAACACTAACCGACACACCACAGTACTACCAGACACCTAAAAATATACCGATAGGTTTTAAAGAGATATAAATCACTTGTATGGAAATAAAATTATATAATTATAATTGTAAGTAAATGTTGATATATAGAAAGAAATGTGGACTGAATTTTTTGTAAGAACTTACACCATACATCTGAAATTACCTTCACTTGTACATAGTAAACAGAAAGTAAAATCTATAAAGCAAAAAATAGGAGTGTGCATATATTTATGTAAGTTCAGCACAGAGTGCCTGACATTAAAATAAACGTTAAAACTCTTCGCATTACGATGCAGGTACTCCACTCACAATTTTATTATTATAAATTTTAATTAATAAATTCTAATTATATCAACGCCCTTATATAATTTTAAACGCAATATTTCCCCACTTCGCAGACAACGAGAGTATAAAATCCATTTTGTACGTCTTAATTATTTAAATTACTCGCCTCGTTACGAAAATTTGTAGAAAATTTAGATGAGACTTGCCACATATGACAATTACCCGGATCCCTAATGTGACCTAGAAGCTTTGTAAGCAGATAAAGGCTAAATTGTGGCAGTCATAAGCACCATTAAGTTCAGAAATTTAGCAATTAAAGTTAGGTCTCAGTTAAGAGAGGAACTGGGCTAATCACTTGAGACGGCATGTTTTTAATTAGTCGTTATTTATAAACGTAGACCACAGAATGTTATAATTATTGCAATTAATAGCGAATTATAATTAGAATTATTAAATAAGCTTCGCTACAATAGGTTGTACAAAGAGCTTAATGGCTGAAATATTTCACACCGGTACTATTTAGTCGATTATGATAAATATTAGTACAGATTCGCCGTATACTGAGTCAATATCCTAATACAACTTTGCGGGAAGCGGGTATTAATTTCAATTTTAAAACCGCCTGTTCATCTTCATCCATCAAGCGATATGTCAGAAAAAGGCTCCGATGGATTTTAATGTTTGATAATAGCATGATGGATGCATTTCCGTTATGCGATCTGTCGCCAATGATTAGCTGACGTTGCATTATGTATTTTAATATGAAAGATTGGAACATTTGGAATTCATTTTAATTAGTGAGTACATTTCCGCCGTCCACCTTTATGTAGAACCAGCTGCAAATAGAGGAATTTTTATTTGCATTATGAATTGGATTATTTTCTGGTTATATGATGACACAATGCTCTAGTTCGTATGTAACACCACGTTTTTACAATATTATCTCGACACGAGATTTTAAGTTCATGATTAAGTTTTCTCAACTGTGCACTGCGTCCTGCCACTGTTTTTCCTGGGAACTAGGATAAGCGATGACTAAGAAAACAAAAATAGAAAATTCCACAAGAAAGTTTAACATCAAGTTTTGAAAACTGCGTAGAGTAGGCAGGTCAGTGTTGAAAGCCGAATATGGAAAACTGTAGTCTTGCATTTATATAACACAATAATATTTACATATTTTATGAACATGCTTCGTGCTTTAAACCATTTGCTGTAAAAGAAATGGGGAAAATTTAGGGTATCTACAAAAGATTTAGTTGTATTAAACGAAAAATACGAATTTGAACTTTTTTAAAAGCAAGAGGAATTGACGAAGTTCTATATTTGAAATGTAGTGTTAACAATCACACAATTATAAAAAATTGCAACTGGTTTACTTTCCGGTTTAATATCCTAATCCGTTACTGGGATTATCACGTGTGTGTCTTAAAATTGAAGAAACATTTATGTATGGTCTTCCTTATAAAAAGGGTTTCTTTGTCGATAGTTTGTTGACAAGGTAAGTGAAGAATAACAAAAGTTAAAAGGTATGTAAATAATATTATGAAACAAAAACACTATTGTATATCTTCGTAGCTTTATAACAAATGCAAATATGTGCCGTCTGAGTCGATAGCTGAATCGATTTTCATGACTAACATTGTTTTAAATAATATAGATATATTTTAGTCCTTACATATGAAATTGGAGTTTTTTGAGGGAGGAACAATTTGGCTGGGTCACTAGGGTTCAGTTCAATGTGACGCAGCCTACGATGCCTATTGTGGTTGAGGTACTCAACCCTGAGGTCCAAGCCTTTCTAGCCATCTCGTCTCAATTTGCTTCAAGTGGATTAAAACAGTTTTATCACCAACACCGTAGCCTGCCTATAACTAGAACGTGATTTTCGCTTCCACAATAGCCTTCATTCTTCATTATCAATTTTACCTAGGCTTGTTCTGCAGGTTGAAATTTACAGAAAAAAGTAATTGAGATCATTTCACCAACTTCATGTGTGACCTAATAATGATAAAAGTATATGTGCTTTTTCTTTAAGTATTGACGATAAAATGTTCTTTCTGTTCTGAATAATAATTATTTTTCAAATTCAAATTTAGTTCCCCCAACTTAATGCATAAAATAAACGACTGAATCATTGAAGCATAGGGTAAGTAAATTATCTAATATCCCAAATTTATCTTCAAAACGGTCAACATCCCGTTATCTCTCATTTTTACGTCACGCCTCCCTCCGGAGTTCCCGGGAACTCATAAAAACATTAGGGACTTTAGATAAGCTGTGAAGTATCGGTACAGGGGTTCGATTCTTTTATTTATGATAATCATATCACATTGAAAATTATTTCTGAAAATTTTAAGCTTCATTCATATTTTCAGACTGTAGGTAAATAAAGGAAAGAGTAATTGCTACCAAACATGACTAAAAAGGTATAACTTAAAAATCTGCATTATTACTTACGTAATTATTACACAATGACTATTTATTGAATAATCCAATCGCTTTAAGCTTTTTTTTATTCTGCGAAATCTTTATAAAAATAAAATTAATGTTCCTTATTTTAAAATTTGAAAACAAAATAGATTTGCAATATCGATACATGAAGATAATCGCCCTTTACTTGTATAATTTATCACTCCCCTTATTTATAGGGTTCTGTAGCTTTTTGGACCTTTATTTGTCACTTTGTAGAAAAATCAATTCAAAACAATGTAACTGAAGTTCTTTTAAAGAAGAGTTTTGTCTTGGACGTTTTCATTATTATAATTTAATATTCATTAACCATCTTCATAAAAGACAAGAGAAGTAGATTAATTACGAATACACACATATTAAAAAATTTTCACTGAAGTTACTAAAGTGAAACTTTTACACAAAGCAAAGAAAATAATTCAATTCACGAGAATCCAAAGTAATAACGAAACAAATTTGCTAATTGTTGTAATGGCTTTGGACATATTCAACGAACGCATTAGAAGATTGCGTAGTTCGCAGAATTATAGTATATAAAACACCGGGTTACTTTAATTTATTTCGCTTGACTTTTCTCCAGATATTTCTTATGCACAAAATAGATGTTAAAATATATATGTGTAAACGAATCCCGGCGACCAACTACCTCATCATTTCGTAAAGCATGTTGTATATTGTTGTTTAACCTATAAATAGTACATAATTATAGCAATGCTAGAGCGGAAATGCATCATTATCAATAGAGGCCAAGGCTCAGTTGTGAGACTAAACACGTCTTATCATATTTACAACTAATTCATTCAACAAGGTGAATTTAAGATCATACGCGAGGACTTTGGACTCTGCCTTTCTAGATGAGATTCATTAAATATTAAAAAAATAAGTGATAACATTGAATATTTTGAGGACTGTTTCGAAATTTCTGTAACCTACACTACTTAGTTTGTAAGTTTCATGAACACAGTAACTAATTTATTACAACTTATGATGTGATATTAGTTTGTTTGACGTAGTTTGTAGTTCACCAAGTAACTATTTCGTTATCTTATATGCTATTGACAAATATATCTTTCGCGTCACCGTACTATTTGGATATTTAGTCACGACATAAGCATCTCCAAATAACTTTTGTAATTATAATATTTAGGAGAACCCTAAAGTTCCCTTATAATGGGTATAAAAATAGATAATGTATCACCGGACGCTGATAAATACAGACATTTTGTTTAACATATTTTGTCACTTGGTGATTTCTAGTTTGTGTGATGAGGATCTTAATCAAATGGATACGGGTTTTGGAGAGACAAGGTAAGTTATTCATAAACGAGCTGATCCCTCACATACTTGCTCAGTGGAATCAGTTTTATGACAATAATTTAACTTCTACATACGTGGCACCCATCGACCTTTCTGCTATGTAACTTTAAAAAGCTTGAAAATTAAAAACTAATTATGAAGACAGTTCGACAGATCAAATAAAATTCTTTAACATATATAAATATAGCGAGTTATAGAACTTTTTTCATCTCGATTTACTGTGTGCATTAATAGAGGATGGTTTACTGCAGCTTAAGTCGTATAGCGTAGTCACTATTCAAACAATTTCAGAGTATTTACTTTAATGAATTCTTTCCCGAGTTATCTGAGGTATTTATTATGAGGTATTATGTGAATACAAAATCATTAGAGTGAAAATCACGAAATTTAGTCCATGGCCCCACCTAAGTGTTAAAACGGGCGTACAGTCGGATTCAAAAATCCAACGTAACGAATATATTCTAAACTCGTTGTTTCAATGATGCTAAATAGTCATAAATGCAGGTGAAACCGCGGAATAGTGTGTGGGTGTGTTGTATTCCTATGGCACCCCAGTGGTGCAGAGGGTTTCCACTAACGTCCGCCACTTCCGCCTATCGGAATTCCTCGCGGAACTATAAGTAGATAAATAATATGCATAAGTCATATCTTTTTAATACTTACTTTGATGTTCAAGAGCTTTTATCAGCTTTTCTTAAGTTAAATTATTATCAGCTCATTACTAAATAATAAAAAAAACATATGAAAGATATTTTTTAATCCAGTTACATGTAATAAGACTTAACAATTATTGCAAAACATCCGAAACGTCGATTTGTAAAATATAATATTGGTGGCGATTCTGACGTACACCTCTAAAACTAAAAATCTCTAAATTTAGGCTTAGACCTGTCAAACGTGTGTAACCTATTCTATATATTTTTACATTGACAATTTAAACCTTATTGCTATCAATTTAGAGATATACAGAACAGGTTACGCTCTATAAAACTGTTTGAAAGGTCTAAAGATAAATTTAGAGATTTTTAGTTTAGAGTGTGTACATCAGAATCGCCACCATAGTCGCTTTTATATCCGTTGTAGTATTAATGTGTGATAGTGGCGTAAACCAAAGTGAGTTTTAATTTACTTGAAAATTGCAATATAAATTATTAAAATACTATTTTTCTTTCAATTCGTTATTTAGTATAAAAATATACTTTTATGAATACTATGACGCCTACTGTACTTTGTTGTAGAATGGGCGTCAATAATAGTTATTATAAGTAGGCACGCACGCGAAGTCACTAACTTACATTTAGTGTCGAGAAATTACTTTAAATTATTTTTGTAGAGCAACATGTTTTAACGAAATTGTCGTTTCAAAAAATATATAATGATAATTTTTAAAGATTAGCTTTAAAGAACATTATGATTAAGAACTTAATCATTTACACAGTATTATAATTTTCACTTAGTTATAATACTAAACAAATCACACACAAGTACAGTTCTAAGCGAAATGAAAAAATTTTTAAATAAGATTAGGGTAATTAAAAAAGCAATAAATATATGAATAGTAGCGAAATATTTAGTCAAACTAAGTTTACGTCACAATATAAGTCGGTAACTTTACATAGCATGCTGCGTCAACTGCATTTTAAATAAATCCTATACTTACTACTACTACTACTACTACTTACTATACGTATACTTCTTCTGATTTTTCTGAGAGATTGTCACAAATTTGAACTCCCTCAAACTATACCACCGTTTTTCATAGTTGGATTATGTTTAGAGTCAATAAACATATCTTGTGAATGTCATACTTAAAAAGAACATTAAGATTGTATAAATCTGTGGAATATAATAAAATACGAAATACGCATCAAATTGGCGTTTTTTTTTATCCAACTACTGCTTATGTGAACATGTGACAAAGATCGCAAGTATTATGCCATGTCATTTGCTAATCTGCCTGGTACTTTTGAAAGTTTCAAAATATAATAAAATTAAACTAAATTGTTTTGTATACCAAATATATTTAAAATGTTTGTCAGCCTAATCGTACGCTTAAAAGTATTTTGAAGGTAAAATCGTTGTAAATTGTTAATAAGGTCCTAAGCATTAAGCTGTTCAGATAAGCTGATTAGGGGTTATTTCGTGATCCATCATAGGCTTCATGTCATGTTTTGCGTTCGATAACACTTGGTGTTGTTGGAAATAAATGCTTTGAAAAATGTCAAAACTCCCTCTTGTAAGTGTAATTGTAAGTTTATTAAAGCTGTTTTAACTATATCGCTCGGTACATAAAAGTAAAATGTGCCTAATTATATAGTATTGCAAACAATATCTTTATTATCGGCTGAGGATCATAAGATTGCTTTTAATGTAGCATTAAATAATTTATTGGTTCATAACGTATCGAGTTTCATTCCTGAATGGGGAGGATTATAATGAAAGCACATTTTTTTTTCAATTAAGCAATGGCGGTTAAAATTACCGTTGGAAGTTGAAAGTGTTTGGACCCCCGTGTGTGTAAAAAGCTCTCCGTTCAGCGTCTAGTAATAATGATTGTGCAAGAGGATAGTGGAATAGAGAAAGCACTGGAGATTCTATTCTCTATAATCATCTCTCCTCCTCATATGTCAAGTCTCGACTGAGATGAACCAATATGTCATAATAATTATAAACTTTTTGGAAATAAATCTCATTTACATACTTCTTAACACTTCTTTCAACATACAACATTATACCCTATGATGTATAAATCTGCATAGCAGAACACAATCTTATTTTACACTCGAACATATAAACTTGAAAATTTTACAAACGAATTACTGGCCCAGTTTTGTTTTTATAAATGTGAAATGTATATTCCATGGATAACTGCTAGACAAACATTCTTATCGAATGAAAAAAAGATTCGTTTATGGGAATGTAGTCGCTAACTTAAATATATAATGACTAATTTGGCATGATATATCTATAATGAGTGTAGCGCCAATAGGGTTGCGACATGGGTGAAAGGTTATCGTTGGCAGGGTTGTAGTTACATGGTTCGAATAAAAAATAGGTTTAGTTTTATAAGTTTTAAGCAAGCAAGATTTTATTCAGACGTTAATGGTGTTGAAACTCGGTGGCTCTATATGCTCAACTCAAAGAAGCTGTGGGCTTACTGCATCTTTAAAAAATCGATTCTGATTTGAATTTTTAATGAGTTTTCATATTCCAGCAGTTTACGCTCACCCTAGTCGTAGTATCAAAACGTTTAGTAACGCTTAAATTATGTATTAATGTACTATTGTACTAGTTATATTCACGATTGCTCTGTTATTTATTTAATTCAGAAAATAAACGATGATTCCAAGTTTTTTAGAATTTAGAATATTAATCATGCTTAGCCGTTCGATCATCGTTAGCATTTTAAATACAATAAGTTAAAAAATTCTAATATTACTAGGTTAAGGTGCGTACACACAGAGTCCGTTTTATCGTATGACTTTTTTAATCGACGGTCGCAACTGTATTTCAGATTCAGTAAAATACGGTTCTAACAAAATTGTCTTAGTCCTATTCGTTTCTTTTAAGCAAGTCACGTAAATGTGGTACGAATATTACATCCAGTAGATACTGGTACTGGTTCTGCAAAAATAGATCTTCTGTATGAACGCGCAATGTCCTCTATATAGTTTAAGGCTACGTGTACATTTTCTGTGAGACAATAGTTTTTGAATTGCATAATGAAGAGCCAAGACCCAAAGACGACTAGAAAGTTAAGGGAAGTGGCGTAGGAAACTGTCGTAGAAATCTGACTACGATCTGAACGCTGGTCCCTTATGACTATCGGCTATCGTGTTTTTTACCATACTTATCAAGCTTAAAATATTTTCTAGCGCTTTTTTTAGATTCCACGGACTTTATAAAGTTTATCTACTAGAAAAGATAGAATTATCAAGAACCTTACTTAATCACACAACGAAATCTAATTTTAAAGGCAAATCACCTGAATATTACGATGTGCTGTATTTTACTCACAGAAAATATAAAATTAACATATCATTATGATTATAAATTAAAAATTCAACTAGGACTACATTATAAAGCTTAAAAAAATTGAAATTTACGTAAATAAACATAGACTATTATTATTATGTGTTATTATTTAGATACAGAAAAAGAATTAATATGTTTGTGATTTTAAAATACGTTATATTATTTATTAATTATATAAATATATATTTATTATTGATTATGTATTTGGATTACGATCCTTATTGAATCACAATCACATAGTGTACAATGCGACCCATATTTGCTTACTGCAAGTCTAAGGCCGTAGACATATTTGTAGTATCAGTAATAAACTTAAATGTATTCAAATATATACTTACAAAACGCTAAAGCTAAGCAAAGAAAATAGAATAGTACAAAACAAGTATTGTCGTTGTATTATGTAATAAAAAGAAGTTGTAAGAAGAAGAATCAAAAAGTACAAAATATATCTATAAGTTTTGGTTTTTAAATACACCTTTAACTGAACTAAGTGTGGTGCTAATCAAGCAATGAGTAGCTATTAAGCATTCGCATTCGTAATACGAGTAGTGTAGTCCAGCCTTCATTTCAGTACAAATCTAAACCAATCAATGTTGTGGTGTTGGTTTTGAGTATGATACAAGTGCTACTATATACTATATTGAGCTGGTATATATAGCTATATCATACAAGATGTTTACTTATGAATTATGTGAAATTAACAACAGCAAGTTTAATTCATACAACTGAAATTAGTGTTTTCTACTTTGACAAAGTATAAGTCAAAAGTTTGATAACGTGATCTTATATTGAGAAATCCTAAGAATTTCTTGAAGCTACGTCTCATAAAACGGCTTTTTCACAAACATTAGTATTCCATGTACAAGTTCTTATCCTTATTTTATTCCGAACGTATTGAACCACGATTGCACGCCCCTGGCTCCCAGCTCGGCATCAAGATAAGTCTCCGAGGCAGTTAATCACGGGCGTTTACGCAGACAAACATTACATTTTTTTTATTAGTTCCAAGGATTTATACCAGTACGTACTTTATTATGTGTTTACTAGCCTAATTTAACTTTAATGCTTCGACTTTGTTTTCAATTGAGAGTGCCCAATATATTTTCTAAAAAAACACGTTAAGTTTTCTGTGTTTTAGCGATATTTATTACTTAAGTAAGTCCTTAATTCACGGTAGAAAAATATGTTTGTATTATGTATATTAATGATTTGGCCTCAAGTTTATCAAAACTGAAAGTGATTTTATAAAAATTCGCACAGATTGTGTGTTCGGTGTTTATTTGAACTAATATTAAGAAAAATAACAAAATAGTATATGTATAGTCCCATGTTCTTGAAATTCTTTGCCAGTCAGCTACTATTTTTTTAACTTAATTTTTTAAACTTTAAAGTCCTCTCATAGCATTTGTAAAAATCTAGTTTCATTGTTTGAAAAAATGTAGTTTTTCAACTAAGTTAAACCTTGTTGTTGTAAGGTTCTAATGACGTTAAACTACTAATGTTCACAGTTTCGTACAATGTCCAATAGATTTGAAGTTGCTAAGATAAGAAAATCGTACGACCCTTATCAAAAGTATATTGTATAAGTTTTAAATAGCATAATATTTATTTCGATAATAATCCCAGGGAATTGCACCAAGAATCTTCATATACCTATTTAAATTATATTTTCTTACTATTTTTATTGGTTAATTGTGTACCTACTATTTTAGAACGTAAGAAGATTTTTTAAACATGAAAAAGAAAATATTTTG
This sequence comes from Pontia daplidice, assembly GCA_963693355.1. Taxonomy (NCBI): domain Eukaryota; kingdom Metazoa; phylum Arthropoda; class Insecta; order Lepidoptera; family Pieridae; genus Pontia; species Pontia daplidice. Next base: position 3,841,090 of record CAVNZL010000137.1, on the reverse strand, counting down.
TATATTTAACTTCAAAGTTTAATAAAATCTGCTCTTGACTATATGTCCTTGAATCGTGAGTTCATTGCTATCAGAAACTAATTAATTTTCTCCTTCAAATATGTTCAAACTTTTATGCGTTTTGAGAATACTGATTACAAGATCACTTGAAGTGTAGTTTGATATTAAAGCGATTTGATTAAATTTAAATAAAGACATTACATTATTCATATATTCAAATAAACGATCCCGATTAATGGAATCATTACATGAGAATTTAATTCTAAAATGTTTTCAAATATGTTTTAATAATATTCCAAAATAAAATAAGTTTTTCAATCGTTTATGAAGTTATTAGCGAATTTTTTACAGACATGCTCATAGCCCACGTAGGTTTTCGCTTTGTTTTAATTTTAACCCAATAAAATTAATTTAAAAAGCTTTATTTCGTGAAATAACAATAGTAAGCTATTGGACGTTATCTGGTAGCCTCAAAAGAATGTTCTACATGCTTTGCGAAACATACGTCCAAGGACGCTTTTATTTATTTGTGAAATTGGTGTAGTGACAAGAGTTTACAGCGCGGTTTACAGCGCGCTTGTTGCTTCAGCGTGCTCTGAGCGTTTTAATCCTGGTAATGCAGCAAGGATTTTTCATTTTACGTAATACTCGCTCGTTGAAGGAAAACATGATGATCACCACGAGAAACCGGCATGTCTCATATACGAAATACAAATGCGTCTATCTCTATCTAATGGCGTTATATACGTGAGATTCAATTCAATTTCAAGAGAATAATATTATAATTTTATTTTTTTCTTGTTATTGAATGTCATATCGACATTTGAAGAGTAATTGCGTAGGCTCGTGAACTTCTTACAAAAAAATTCATTTGAATGAATGTTATGAATAATTGATGAAAGGACGTTGGTGTTTGATACCTAATCGTAACCCAATAATAACGCTCTTTTTTAAAATTCTGTTTGAATGTCGAAGAAAAACTTTGTGAACATTAATTGGATGTTCCAAAGCACACACATTTTAATTCTAGGAAGATTAGGGTAATAAATCAGAAACAATCACCTCACGGTGGGCACTCTCAAAACAGGCGTCCTTCGTAAAATAATTTCATCTTTGAAGTCATACATACATTTACATACACCTTGTCAAACAACAATTATTTATATATATAAAAAGAGTAAAGATAAAATAGTCATTTGTTTTAATAAATTTGCTTCATTAAAAGTTTTATGCACCGAAATTAATATTTATCAATTAAATAACATATAAGTACATTGACAAGTAGGTCAGGGGTTAAATATATAATGTTTTTATATAAACACATTTCTTTAGGTATGTATTGCAACTTGGAAAATTGATTGATAATGTTATTTATTTCAGTGGAAGAACGCCCGAATGATCTAGAAGCAGGCGGGTCTCATATAGAAGATAAAAAAGGTCACTCCAAGGTACTTACTCGGCTGGAGACCGTCCCTGATATCAAGAGAGATGCTTCTGGGATCACAACGCAGTATATTGCTACGGGAATCGGTAAATAAAGCGTTTGCAATAATACTAAATGGTCCATTCACAAATCCCTTTGGGTAAAATATTTGAATCAAATGTCTGTAACTTCATTTTGTGCGTAATAAAATCTTTCGTACATTTTACTCTTGTAGCGGGGATATGAAATTTAGAAATTTTATTTATGAATTTGATTCATTATCATAGTCATCATTATTGATAAATGGTCTACATGTTTCACCACGAAGTAATCAGAATGTCAATTAGTAATTAGTAATGATGTAATTTATTTCAATTACAGTAAATCTTGGAGCATTCGCATCTGGCGTGTGCGTCGCTTGGACTTCGTCAGCTTTGCCCCTTATGATCTCTGGCCAATATGAGGTAAGTCTGAGGCCTAGACTTTATTATTTCCTTAAAATATTTTTTTAATCGATATTCACTTGCGTTTTCGTTAAAGATTTTTGTGATTGACGAAACATTGCGAACGTAATAAAACACAAAATATCCTATTCTTAAGAAACACAACACGTGTTGTGTTCTTAAAAATTCTAGAACACTTACAGTCTCCACTGTATTATAAAGGTGGTAGCAACGGTATGATTCGATTAAAAAATGCTATTACAGAAATTTAATTTGACTCCGAGCAAAAATCTCGAAAGTTACAAAACCCCTAATTCCTTCACGCCTTATAAACTTTGTGGGTATTAATATGGCTGTCAACGATGAAATATTAAACCGTTTTCATTAATAACATCATAAATAACACGGGGACAATTCAATTAAACTTGATGGTTGGCTTTCGTGACTTAAAAAAATGGGAAAACCTAGCTTCCATAGCCACCAACCGGAACTTAATTGTTTAGCTTAACATACATCGAGTAAAGTAAAAGTCCTGTGTTTGATTTCGATGTTTGATAATTTTGATTGCTTCAAATATTTACCTTTGAAAGTATATGGGATATTAAAAAGTTTTTAATTTCATAGCTTATGTAAACTGCGTCAAAATTGAAATGCATTTAACAATTTACAGTTAGCAAGTTTTGGGTCTAATCCTAAGATCCCGGGGCGAGTTTGAGGAGTTTGAAATGTATGTCACGGTCTTAATGAAACTATGCAATAAGGATTTACGAAATACTTAACTTTATCTTATATCTTATTGAATACGCTGAATATTAATAACAAAAAAATAGTAGTTTTGTTGCAATATATGTATAATATTATATGTATACGAATAAAGACATATATAGTGGGGTTCAAAATCACGACGAGCGTTTACCCTATATTTTATTTCCAACTGTTAATAATAGTTTGAATATCTTTTTTTCAGACTGTTTGAAGGGTACAAGTAAATGTCAAAGCAAAGCAAACAAGTAATAATTACCAGACAGAAATATTTTTACGTCCTAAACATGATACATTTATAAATTAACATTATAAATTATATAGTTTTATGAAGTTTATATTAAGAATTGATTTGTATCAACTTACAGACGCAGCCAGCTCGGTCAACAGATATTCTAACATCAAACAATGGGACGCATACTACCAAAATCATGGTAAGTCCCTTATCGAAATCTATATCTATCAAACTATTGTAACAACCTAATTAGTATGTTTTCTTGATTATAAATTTATAATATTGACCTCTTTATCTTATTTAGCACGACCTCAATATGAATTTAAAAATTGTACGAATATTTAAGCATTGTAGATAAACAAAACTATCTAATCAGTGTGACTAACAAAAACATAAGGTGGCTCATAAAGACTAAAGGAAAATAATAACATTTCTGTAAATGTAAACTAATTGTGGGTAGACTCTTTAAAAACCAAAGAAACATACCTAAAATTCGCCTTCTCGATGTCCAGCACTAATTGCATAAGTTATGCAGATTATAAGCATAATAACTTTAGCTCACAGAAGCAGAAGCCTCGTGGGTGGCGTCTTTGCTCTGTTTGGGAGCGTTATTCGGGGCTGTTCCCTCTGGTCTCATCTCTGAATATTTTGGACGAAAGAAAACATTACTTTATCTTGCCCTACCTTTGGTAGTGTCATGGATCTTAGTTGCTTCAAGGTAAAAATAAAAAAATTTATAAGAATTCATTCTAATACACGAATAATAAAAAAATAGAGTTACGGAGCTTCGAAACTACGAGAAAATTCGAAGCGAATTTATGTGTGTTTCTTTCAGTCCTAACGTATATGGCCTGTATGTGGGTCGCTTTGTCAGTGGCATGGCCATAGGAGCTTTTAGTGTTGCAATTCCACCTTATATTGAAGATATAGCTGAGAAGAATACTCTACCAGCATTAGCTAACTTTTATCATGTACACTTTGCTTCTGGAGTACTATTTGGATATATTATTGGTAAGATTATATTTTTGTTTCATATTGTTTTTAAGATAGTTTGAACATTTTAGTTTTTAAGCCATTATAATGAATAATATGTTTTGAAGATATTTACGTTAAAAGTATAATACTAATACAGAAATATGATTTTTGAATTCTCTCACAATCTTACCAATATCAGCAGTAGAGATAAAAACAATAGAAATAAACCAAATTACATGAATTTTAATATATCTCCAGGGTTGGTCCAGAGCGCTTCGTGGCTTTCGGTACTATGCGCAAGTATACCCATATCATTCTTCATTGGATTCATATTTCTTCCGGAATCACCGGCATACCTGATGTCTCAAGGGAAATTCTCCGAAGCAAAAGCGGCGTTACAATACTTCAGAGGTATAGACAATGATGTGGATTCAGAAATTAAAGAATTAAAGGAATACGTGAGAAATTATGGGAGAAATAGAGTTACATTTAGGCAGCTTTTTACTACCAGGACTACCGTTAAGCCATTGATTGTATCCTTTGGTTTAATGATATTTCAGCAAATGTGCGGTATCTATCCAATCCTCTTCTACGCCGAGAAAATCTTCAAGAATTTTGCTATATCGCTAAACTTACCAAGCGCAACAATTATACTTGGTTTCTGCTTCGTTACATCAATGTACTTTTCAACTATGTTCTTAAAGAAGTTCCGAAGACGGGTGTTGTTGCTAATATCTTTTACTTTAATGGCTCTTAGTCTGGGCACTTTAGCCATGTACTACCATTTGAAAGCTTCAAACCTTTCAACTCATAATACGTGGGTACCGTTATCCACGTTGTGTATATTTGTGTCTGCATATGCGGTAGGGGCTGGGCCAATACCTTGGTTGATGTTACGTGAGATTTTTGCACCAAATGTACGGCGGCGAGCGACGGCTCTTACCGCTGGATTTCACTGGTTTTTTGCATTTGGAGTAACGAAGTTATACCAAAATTTAGTACACTTGGTGAGTCCGGGGTGGACATTATGGCACTTTGCTGTTACTAGCCTGATTGGAACAATTTTCGTCTACTTTTTTGTACCTGAGACGAAGGGACGAACGTTGGAAGAGATTCATAATGAATTCGATGGTATTCATAAAAGGAAAAGACATAGGCATGTCATTGAAGTTGAGACGGTTTCAGTGCAATGACCTTTTATAACAGAATATCAAATTTAATACAACTTATTATTTTTTGTATCAAATATGGATTTAACATTCTTTCATAAAAGCTCAGCTTCAAATATAATGTTCAGTCCTGTTTTTTCATTGAAAGTGTCATGACAAATATAAGAATAGGTTATTTAAAGCCTTCAGTTTATGAATGAGAATGTATGATTTTTAAATGTTATTCTCCTTTAAGACTTAAATTAGACATAAGATAACTGTAGATAATATTTATTCTAATACAAGGACCCAAGGCGATATTTAATTTTATAAAAAATGATTTAGTTTTTATTGCATAAGTTTCGAGTAACATCAGTATTTATTGAAAAAAAAAATTACTACTTAATTAGCTATATGATTACTGTATTAAGGAAATTCTGGAGCGTAATATTCTTTATATTTTATACTATGTTAGATGTTGTATACATATTTATTATAAATAGACGACATGGTACTATAATTAGGACGTTTTATTTATTTTCAAACACAATTACATACGTATAAGTATATATTGATGTGAACTTGGAGGTGTGATACCGACAAAATAATAATTTTATTTGTCCTGAACATTTATTTATACAACATATATTTCTAACAAACTATATAAAATAATAATGTGAGTTGTATTAATTTAATAGACATAGTTCTCAAATATAGTTAAATTTTCAAGTAGTTTGTAGTGTTACTGACGTAAAATTCGTGTAAAATGTAGGATTTTACTTACCACACATAGCTAATATTATAGTGACAAAGTTAGTCAATAAGATCATGTTTAAAACAATAGTGTGTCAACACTGGAAGGTAAAAGCTGAGAAGGGTTTTGGGATAGTACGTGACTGAAATGAACAACTGATTTTGATTCTACTCAAACTCTCTTAATACTAAACTAGTGAGAATGGTGGATTTTTATTATAATCCAGTGCTACTTTATGCCTTTTAGTTTTGATTCCACATATCAATATCGTTATTTAGGCTACCCAAATGGTAAAAACGGAAACCCTATTACGGAAACTTCGTCGTACGTCCGTCAACTTGTTTGCGAAATAACAAAAATTAAATAAAGAAAAATGTACATATTTTTAATTTCAAGGGAGCTCCAACCAACAAACTTTTTTTCTAGATTCTCGAAAAAAATAGGTTTTATTTATATGCAGTCCGGTACGTTACACTTGATAGTTTATGGATTAAATTCACGCCGGCTTCTTCAATATTGTTACTCCGCCGTACATACACAAAATCTCTCCAGATAAAAGTTGAATTAGCGTGGGAATTGAATTGCCTTAGTACAATTATATTTCTGCGGAAGACAGAGAAGGAAAATTATCATGGGACCAAAATTTGTACCTTATGCTAGAGAAAGGAGATGGAAGAGTAGACATTAGTTCTCCGAGATCTACGATGCTTCGATACGCTTCATATATTATACTTGCCAGGTCAGATGTGTATCTTATTTTACTTAGTGGTATACAAGAATTCATTTTATAGCATCTCTTATACTAACTCAATAGATGCAACCATACAATAGCAAAGATGAGTTACCACTCATATAATCTCTACAAATGACATAACATCGGAATGCTAAAAACATCATTAAGTAAGTTGTATTAGGTGCTGCTGCATACTAAACATAGCTTAAAAAAATCACCAAGGTACTAAAATTAATGATCCAGTATATGTGACTACGCACAATAACATACATCTCTGTGATCCAATTTTAAAATAAAAGGTCGTATAAAAGCTTGTAATTGTATTATAGGCCTTTTAACATCAAAGCATTTTACTTCTTAATCCTCAAAATTAATGCACGATGTTAAACACAAAAATACATGGTGCAGCACCGCTTTATGACTTTATTAGTGAAAGCTCAGAGGTAATTAATATCATTTATTAAAATTATTTAATTGTAAGTGAACCGAGATGAAAATACCACATTCGGTTTTGTTTCTCTAGAAAGTTGTATTACTTGAAGTTTTTCTTGAAGTTTCTCTTCCTTATCTAATACTGATTTGATTTCAAAAATAGGTTAAATTTATATGGTTCGTACAAACAATTGCGTACTGCAATTATTACGGTTATTCTACGGTGAAAAAATCACGCCAACAATACGACCGAATTTAAATTAAATACGAACTCTAATTATCAAAGGCTATTCATTTCAGAAATACAACATTCATTTGTATTCAGGATAAGTTTCTTACGTTCATACCAATACCGAATCTAGTTTAGTTTGTACGTGTCTGAGTATGTATTATTTATACGCAGCTTTTCAGCTAACTAGTTAAGAAAGTTAAGCAACATTCATACAGCCATATCTAGAATCAATAATTAAGAGCAAACAGTTATTTAAGGGACATAAGGAAGCTTAAAATGTTACCTCCCTCAATTTTTTTAAATCTTTAGTGAAAACATTAGTAGTTAATTTTTTTTAATTTCATCGTGATTATTTGTTATTGGAACACACTAAGTTTATAGGCTGAATGGCGTGCAATTCTTTTTTTATAATGTTTTAATAAATAATATTGTGGAGTAATTGAATCCCAAGAATCATTTAAATAACCTAAAATTGTGTACTAAGCCTCAGATATTTGGCTACGTTTAAATTTGTTTTACCAATTTTATTCGTTTATCAAAAATAACAAATATTTCGTATCGTGGAATCATAAACGAATTAGTTTTTCTATCCACAATTACGTCGACGTCGATGTAAGTATCTAGAATATATCATAATAGAATTTGAGTTTCATTCAACAATAAAAAGAAACAGAAAAATGTATTCTGTTTATACAATCAATACAGTACAGGTATAGGTACATTAATAAGTTTAGTAAATTTTTAGACATTTTTTATTAACACCGTGTTCCCACTGTACAATATATAAGAATTGATACTTAATGGGTGAGTTATCCATACAGTATTACAATAGAAATTCAAACAAAATCTTGAATTTTAACGAGTATAAATTAGCGTAACCCAAGGCAATTAGACCTTTGATTGCGTTGAAAGGAATATGACAAAGGGTTCGATTCTTTGGGTTGCTTAATGAGCTGCTTCCATTGTTACAGATAATAGAGTTATTATTACCTTGAATCGTCTAATTATCAATTTCCGATTTCGAATTCCATATTCACGTCGATAGATTTTTGCAACATATTTGCCTGTTTCACAACACGATTGTCTTGCTTGAATATATAGTCTTTTTTGTATAATCAAATGATTAATATTTTTATACGAATAAGATTTGTTATCTATTTTGTTATTTTGGTATTCGCATTTTGGACAGGCTGCCTTATATTACGAATTATTATAATATATATTCAATACTCAATACTACAACGTTGGAAAGTTTGTTTTTTTTATTGAAAGAGCTCTTTTTCGATTTATTGAACTTAACGAATTGCAAATTGGAAGGATAATATGAATTATAGAGCAATTTCCAGTAAATTAGGTAGAAGAGCTAGTCAAATGTAACACAAGAAAACAAAAATGTAATTTTTGTCATATGTTGTGTGTAAATGTAAAATAAATAATGAGGTTTCTTTCTCCCATAATTAAAACCCAGCTTACCCAAGATGTAATTTCCTAAAGGTATTTGTTTAACACGTCAGCAACTTCTTGTAATCCTGTCACGTAGCTTAGCCCAATCAATTGTTTCAAACTAACCTTTATGGAGGATTTCAGAAAAAATATGCCTGTAGCAATCGTTTGTTATCACTGACAATAATGATTCGTCTTATTATAATATCTATACATGCATATATAACCATATGTTAAGTAGTTGCGTTAGCACCCATAATAGAAGCTATAAAGCTTAGCTTTGTTGCTAACAGGTTAGTTTTCTGTTCGGGTGTAACACAATGAGTTCAGCACTATCTCTTTCTATAGTTATACTAGCTGATCCGGCAAACGTTGTTTTGCCATACATGTGATTTAAATTTTCAATTAATAATGTATTTTTGTATATTGTATCATAAAAAAATAGAAACTAACATTTTTGTCTAAAGAATAACATTTAGGGGTGGACTACTCTTAACATTTAGGGGGATGAAAAATAGATGTTGGCCGATTCTCAGACCTACTCAATACGCTCACAAAGTTTCATGAGAATTGGTCAAGCCGTTTCGGAGGAGTTCAAGTTCGAACCCCGTGACACGAGAATTTTATATATTAGATAATTGGATCGATTTATTCTAATGAATAATGGAGTAAGGCTCTACTCTTTTCTTATCTCAACTTGCTTTTACTTACACTCTTTCTTTTTCAATAGTCTTTCTTGAGTCAAATCTTTAAAGCTTCGTTAGAAATCGAAAAATTACTAATTCTGTGTAAATCACCTTTACCAGATAGGATTTGCAGTAAATTCAAGATAACTCCACCTTAATTTGTCATTAAGACCCGATCAGGGAAGTTCCGTGTTAAATTTATTCCCTTAATTCCAGAATCTTATTCCCACAAATATGAAAAAATAATTTGAATTATTCACGAATTTGAATTTGACTGTTGCGTTCTTTAGCAAATATTCTAACAAGTGTTTGCACTGTCTACATAAAAAATAATTAGCTTTATTTTTAAAAACACATTTTCACATTTGATGTTCTTTTTCGTCGGCCTGAAAAGGATTGCCCCGTCGCAAGAGCTAATTTCATCAATATCGATATATACTAAAAATAATACTAATAAAGTATATTTTTGATAATAGTTTAGTGTCGTATTTTACTTCTTACTTATTCAGTTATATCAAATTAAAAATAGGCCAGGGGATAATCGTGCTACGAATTGCTTTTAAAAATGGCTTGAATAAGTCGCTGTTTTCCCATAGTAAAGTACGATGGGCAAGTTGTCACTCCCACCGTCCAATAAATTTATACGGAGGACTGGCAGAGACTTTATATGTACATTAAGTTGCCATTATAAATATAAGTATATAATATGAATCGAAGCAGATACCAATTTAAAAACTGGCGCAAATAGCTCAGGTACTTTATTATAAATTGTATTAAATAAATGCCAAAATAGGGACTTTTTAATTGAAATACATAATAAATTATATTCTACTCCCTAAAACATACCTTACATCATCTACATGCATATGGATTCTCTCAGATTAATATGTAGAATATTAAGTTTGTAATAATAAAACCTTATTTGTGCACAAAAAAGTTACAAAACATGGAAGGCAAAGTGACCATATGATACAAACTCCCAGCTTCTTCAAAACTTACATATTCATTTTATAAATAAAAGTAGCTTTAAGTTTGCAACAATAGAATATTAGCAGCCCATGAGAATACAATACAGTAACGAATAATCTTCATTCCGAGTACTACATTTTAAAAATAATTTCTCAATCTGTATTTCTTAATCGGAAATAAAACTTACAGTGAAGATAAGACACGTAGAAGCCGTGATATTTTCCTTTTAAATTCTCTCCATTTTCGAGATGCAGTTGTGTCGCCAGTGCGCAATTCGTGTGCGTATAATTGAGTGCACAAGTGGGTTTAGGAAATAGTAATTATTTTATGATTTACTTAAAGGACATGAAAGTGCTTCATCGCGGAAACTAATGCGGTGTCGATGTTCAGATTGTTAAACTCGTACGTTTAAAAACTTCGTACGCATAGTATAAAAAATAGTATGGAGGCATAATTCTAAGTCTATAATTATAATTCTATACTAACTTAAAGCACTAAAGCGCTTTTTCTGTCTAAAATTATGGGTGCTTAATGCTACGGGAATCGAATAACGATTACATGAATAATCGTTTAGCATGCTACGACAGAATTTAAATGTTCTATATATCAATTTCTGTGTTCAAATAATCACCTTTCTTTAAATAAAGTACATCAAAAGAAAGGTGATTATTTGAGACACATCTAAATAATATGTTAATTTCTATTGCATGTTTAGCCTCGGGTTAATAAGACATTAAATCTTGAGAACATTTTTGAAATGACCTAGGTTTATAATTAACAGTAAGTAGTGACGTTCATAAGCGGTATTAATTTAAAATATTTATTTACGCACGATTTGTGCGTGACTGTACTTGTGAAATGCAGTAGGAACAATACACCCGCTCTTGGCTTTAAATCTTTAGATAAAGTGCCATCACAATATAACGCCTTCGTGCACACCTACTTAAATTAATCGCTAGAGACCCGCCCGACTGGAATCATAAAATGTATTGATTAAGCGAAAGCACAAAACTTTAAAAATAGTTCCAGCTTTGTGTTACTTTTTTCACAAGGAATCGCGATAAAACATTATTGAAATCATACAAGTATAAGTCGGTAGATCTACATACATAGAGAAATAACAGCGTCTTACAGGAGTTGTAATTGTCACTCCTTCCCGAAAATAGTTACAAAAAGTTCGATGGCAGTAAGTAAGTAAGGAAAAGGGAAAAAAAAGAAGGACAAAATTATACATTACAATTTATATTTACATATAGAAGCACGTGGAGCAGTATGTATGACCTGACTACGTCATTCTAAGTGCTAGACGTAGGCAAGCTTAGAAGTGGTGGACTGATAGAATATAAGATAAGTGGCACGATATTAAGGTCAGTATGATATAGTCCATAAAGTTTTAGAAATATTAGTTCTAGTGATTTTCTGTTCTTTATAGATATTCATGAAAACTAATTTAGTTTTCGACAAGAGTATTGTATCTTATATATCTCTCAAATTGTGTTTATGCTGCGATAATAAGGTTATTAAATTAGGCAGATTTTTTAATCAATAATGGGCCAGAAATATTTATTGAAACATATTTAATGTATTTCATTATTTATAGTAATCACTAAAGGTATGAATAAAAGATGTCACTTTGAAATTCTTGAAATTCTCTCGATATATGTAAGACAAAATGCTACTCACAAAATGTATTTATTTACTAACCCAAAGCGTTATAAATATAGTATAGAATTTAAATGCTACAAACAAATAGGTTACATTAGCTAAATTAAAATTAACGATAAACTAAACTGTGGATTAATGAATGCATTAGAATCATATATTAATCCATAGTCAACATCACAAGCTCTGGAGCTAAGTCATCGTCAATAGCTAGTTAATAAAGCATTCATGATCGGCCAATATAACGTGCCACGAGTGTAATGTGAGCTCATAACATAGTTGCGGGGGAATGTAAACTTTGGCACAGGTTGAACTACTTGTTAGTCTTAGCAGTTCCAGTATTAATTCAACATACATATGAAACTTGCAATGTATGGATAACGTTTGATCATTCAAATTTAATATGACCTTAAAAGCTCTAGCTTGAAGTCAATTGTCATAGAGTATGGTAATTGACACAAAACTAACTACTCAATAACTTATATTCTCTAGACCTACTACCGATGCAGATATCTTATAATATTAATATAGGTGGGTTGAAATAGGACTAATTTTTAAAACATTTGTTCAAATAAATATTAATATATTATGTAAACATTATTTATTTATTAGTTATTTGCATAATAAACTTATATTTTATACGAATAAAAGAGCAATAAAATGAGGACAGAGTAAAATATGGCTTTGCTATTAATTAAAAAAAAATCCAAAAACCCTAGTTTCCAACCTTGCTACACCGAGTTAAACAGATCTATTGAAATTATGATATTATTCAGAATTATTGCTGTAAATTCTCAGTTGCAGCTTACTGTTTGCGCTCTTGTACTGCAATGAATGATGTACCTGAGTAGATGTGACTCGAAAGTTCCTTACATCGCTTTGACTTCTCGTCTATGTTTTTTCTACAGATTTCTTATCACAATCGATTTATTTTTACTGAATAATATATAGTTTTCTTGATTTATAATTTAATTTTATAAGGCATATGACATTAAATATCTTCATCGCAACTAATTTGGCATGTAATAAATTTTTTTTATATTTTTTATTATCTTCAACTTATAAATCAAGTAACTATATACAAATGTATAAGTAGTCAAAATGCGAGGACGCGCTGGAGCGTTTTTAAAAAGAATATATTTAATTAAAACTTTTATTTTATAATACCGGTTACAAAGGTGATCAGCTACTTCTATTTCACCCGAGCGAGAAGTCAGCCAATTTCGAAAGAATAAACATAGTGTTTCTTATATGTTAGTGAGGAAATGTTCTAATATTCTGAGAATAGATGTGGATGTATCCTTAATATTAAATATTAGAAAATATGTCTTGCGACTGTATAACTAAGTTGTCAATAATAAGTAAAAAAAACTATGTTGAATATTATTAGAATAAAGGATTATAATAATGGAACTTCCACGTGAGTGCTCCGTAAAGATAATTTCCTGTTTATAAAATTGGGGCCACCATTACTTAAAAACAAATGTGCTATATCTATGGGATGGAAATTGCTTTGAATAATATTTCTAACAATTTTCTTTTGTGTGTTTATGTATCCTTCTACTGCGAATCTTGTTTTTCAATAATAAAACATGGCTTTTCTATTTCGTCTGTTGAGCACTTTTTTCGTCTATTGTTTGTTTTGACACAGAGTTTGTATTCCCCGATTTCTGCTTCAACAGCGAGCCCGGAACCCCGTATCTGTTATTAAATAATATTATTGCCCATAATATCTTTATGATAACCATTATTGGTACCCACTTATAATGTAATATAAACTTACGCACATCGATATACCCATATTCTTAGCTCTTAATTCGTCTTGTCAATAAGTGACAATGTATTGTTTTCAGACAATAACCCTTTCTACGCAAGGACTCCGTATCGACGAACGAATATGGAAAGCTAAAAGTGTTTTGAACATTAAGCATACTTATTTTCGTAGTCGCTATTGTCACCAAGCCGTCAGCGTGTCAAAAGCCATTACTCCATAATGAGTATTCTCTATACTTTGGATATTTCAAATGTCAACGGTAAAGTATCGTAACTTCAGTTGAAATTACGTATTAAGTTGTTTTTTAGTTAAGTACCGAGTGCCACATGCCACCTTGTGTATATAGGTCATTCGTGATCGAAGGATAATATAGACAAAGACATTAATCAAACATTGATACTTAAAATATACTAAATAGGTAGGTAGTTGGTAAACCTTTTCACTTCTCTAACTGAAACTTAAGCATCCGTCAAACCAAAGGGTAACCCTTTTAAATACACTATCAATAATTCAACGCTCGTCGCCACGTTGAATTATCATTACAGAAATAGTGAAACGGTTGTTAGTATTAAACACAGTGGTTGTATGTTTAAATTGGGAATAAATGAAGATATAAAGCTACGTTTATTATTATTTTATGTTTACATTTATTAATCGCAAATCAAATTGATTAAGAAAATCTATTTTAATTTGTAATTTTTCGATTTGACGACTTAATATAAATACATAATTAATATAAAATATCTTGAGGAAACAGCTATCACGTTTTATATCCAAAATTACGGTGAACTACGGTTAATTGTAGATAATAGAAGCTATTAGTAGTAAGTATATGATAAGGAATTATTTTGTAGCGCTAGATCGAGTCAGCTAAAAGGAGGCGTATGTACTTATTTACTTATGTACTATGTATAGGCTGACCTGTGAGGTATGAGACCCTTAAATTCTTACTATATTTTGTCTCAATATCCCATAGAAATAAGAATTCCGTCTACCATGTGTTACCTTCACACCACTATCACTTTCGCTTCAATTACTATAACTAGAGGTAAAATAGTCATCTCATTGTCTTTTATTGATGCGAGTAGGTTAACATTAAAATAAAATGCTTAGCTTTAAATACAATTTAGCTATTCTTTTTGTCACTTAACACAATAAGTCTGTATTAACGCTCAGACAGAGACATATTATGACTATTTAGCTTATAATACCTTTAATCTGTCCCAATATAATTTCAAATTACAAGATTACATTCAGAAATGTAAGATTAGTAACTTTATAGTTGTATGTGTATGTAATTAGAGGAAGTGTTTCCACATTTAAGAGACACATTATACTAATAGTTATTAGTTAAGGGGATGCTTCACCGTGTTAATGGTAGGACTAGCCGGGTTTACGCGATGATATGAGGTAGGTATGATTCTGAGCTAGCAAACGATTTTTTGTTTTATACGTTAGACGTAGATTTTTTAAGTACATGTTTTGTGAAGACTTTGTACATATATATCTTAAAACTAGGATTATGTTAAGTAACAACTGGCCGGCGAGGCGCCATCAAATATAATCCCTAACTAAAACGTTCTTTAATGTTTTATTATTGTGGGTCAGATGATAACAACTCGCTTACTAGTTATTTAGATACAAAAAGAAATAGTGCAATTATGTATAATTTATTATATCTGAAAACAAAACCATTAATATATTACAGGCATTCGCCTTAAGGTGTAGTACAAAATTAATTACTTAGAAGAAATGTTGCCTCGTGTTGGTTTAACACGGCAACGGTACCTTTATTTTTTATTCAGAATAGACCGATCTGTGTGTGTGAGTAAACTTGGATATTCATCTTAGTTGAAGGATAATTTGCTGGTGTACGGATCACTATTGGAGCTTAGTACTATTGGAACCTTATAAATCCCATTATATAAATGCATATGTATATACATGAAATAAATAGTTTTAATTGTTATTCGTAAGTAGCTGAACAGAAAGCTGTTACGCCAACACTGCATAATGTTATCAACCGCGTTGATAAGCGCGAGCACCACGATGTTGTGCAGATGTCCCTCAATGTCCACCTAAATATTATGAAGTTTCTGTTTATAGATAATTCAGTTAAAACGATGTACTATTTAATGCTAACTTTAAAAATTAAATAAGTATATTGAGATCATCAACGTAAGCAAACTTGTTTTGTAATCGATATTTTAAAGTTTTTATTTTGATTATAACAAACATTTATTTATTTTATGATTATTCCAGCTTGTTACAATATATTGAATTCAAAAAGGCAAACAGAAGAAAGGTGTCGAACTAAATTAATTCATATCAAGTACAGTGTAAACTCTATATAACGACACTGAAGGGACTGTGCATTTATGGCATTATAGAGAGTTGTCGCTAAATGGAGAGAAGAAAAATCTGAATCAGAAATAGAAGTTTATTTCAGACTAGTTTTTGTAGTTATGTAAAAACATTTATTGAATTTTTTGCGAATACTCTGTTATTTTTGTTTGACGTCTTTTCCTGCACCAGTGTTCTATTTGTTTATATATGTAAATGTTCTATTTTTTTACTTATTTTATCATATCTTGCGATATTGAGGCGTTTTGGAAAGGTCGGTATGCATGATTCCGACAGTCGAGTTTATTGCGGGCTTAGATAACAAAGCGACAAAACAACGTACACAGCTGCGCATTTTTTTTACTAATTTTAGCGACTAAAAAGGTACTTTTTATTACTTTATTGATATTATTGAGAGTGGTTTTGATGCTATGTGGAGTGTATTGTATGGTAGACAAGCTAAACCAACCAAAGTCAATTGATTTCGTCGCTTTAGAGAGTTTGTCGTTAAATCGAGTGACCTTACATCGAGTTTACACTGTATGTAGATAAAGAATAATACTGAACTATATGCGTGTACTAATCGGCGGGTTCCATGTTTATAATTTTCATGTATTGAACCTCTCATCCTTTTGATAAATTAAATATAGTTTTCAAAGATTTTGGACCCGTCACTTTAAAAGATCAAAGCATGCAATCTCTCGAAAAGTCGCGAAAAAAGTATTTTATTCCCGAAATATTTAAAGAATGAAAACAAAAATGAATAAAAATGCTAAATATTGAATATTGTGAATGGTCGTATATTATCTGCGGGTAACTGTTTCCCTCTTTTAATTGTTGCGCGTTGAAAGCTCTTCATACTGTTATTTATGGAACAGTTAGAATTGTGGATTATCTCTTCTAGAGGTAGTTACGGAGTTTTTTAAATTCATTGTACCCTTAAATACGAAAGTAAACCTTAATTCCTTTCAAATATTTATTACATAATTTAATACAAAACAGTCGAAGGTCGAAAAGTTAAATTTTTGCCATTTATAATATTATTGTCTAACAGTAAAAAAGAGACTTTTGTAACATGTTCACCACATCCAAAGTTCATAAACGAAAAATAAATTGCATTATCTGGGCTTTTGGTAAATGTCCTCAGTTGGCTCGAGGCCAGACTAGTTTAGTGAAATGGGAACAAGTAACGTTCAATTATTATGAAGACTACTCGAAATTATTTGTATTAAAATAATATATATTTATTTATTTATATATAGTATAGTAAAGTAGTAGTAAATAGTAGAGTAAAGAGTATATATGATTGTAAAATCTACTGTTGGAATAGGTCTCCTAAATGGAGGCGAAAATGATAATTACCGTTCATTGAATTAATTAATTACAGTAGTATCTACGTCGTAGTTTAACGAGCCGAGGTCATGAAAATATTAGAAAGACCGAACTTTTAGTGACAGAGAAAGCTTATTAGGACGTAAATAAATATTGATATAATTAAAATATTAATAAATGTTGTTAGTCAATATTAATTGTATCAATTATGATAAATTAGGTGCTCTCTAAATGTAATAAATTACCTCACTTGTTTTTGCTAAAATATACTATATATTATAACGTGTTTATTAAAAACAATTCAGTATTCAATTTAAATTTAAAATACAAAAATATCAAGTTAAACGATAAAAATTATACAAAATAAATATATTATATTAAAGTTTATAGTATGCATTGATTAAATATTTCAGTTTATATGATGTATAGATTAATAACACAAATAATTTCCTCTGCATGACGTAAAATTTTGTCCTAGACAGATGGGGTGCCTACCCGACTGACAACTATTTGGTTTCGAGAAATTCGCAAAGTTTTTCAAAGCTGCAAGTAAATCTCATTGATCGCTTTTCATCGGGAAAATAAATAGTAAAATGAAAAAGATCGTGAAAAACAATTTTAATACCAATTTTCTGCGATATATTCGGCCTTTAATATAATCGAGCAACGAACACGATTTGTTCGTTACGATGTTCTATGACACTTTCACGGATAATCCGCTTGGGACTAAAACTGGAATAAATAGTTGAAGACCCAGGGTCAAATATCGACTCTGACCTTTTTTTATAAACAATCCCCAAATGTTTGAAATAGCGTTTTAACTCTTTGTTGAATTATACGGTTAATTGAAATATCGAGACGATTATAGAGACGATTAAAGATCCGGTCATAAATAAACGATAAAACGGTGGGAAAAATTTATTTATTTATTTCAACACGCAGTACAATATCTTACAGGTTAAAACCTAATGCGACATTGACGCTTTACTTTATCATGCTATTTAATCCTAAGTACGAATATCATAAAAAAAAGTTAAAAATTTATATTTACAATTATTAATTAATTACTAGTAGCTAATTATACATAATAGAACCTTTGTGATTTCACTCAAAGCGCCTGAAAAAATGTCTACTCTGTCATGAGTTTCGTTAATGATTTTAATTATCCGCGTGACGGGTGTTTTCGCAAGTAAATTGGTTCTGGCAACTGGTACCGCGAGTAGTTGCGGGAGCCGTCGCTTCCACACGTATCGGTCTGGGACGCACAGGTTCAGATGCCCCTGGATTATGTGCTACCCCACGGAGTAATTTTATTATATACGCCGCAAGTGTGAAGTCCCGTCGCACCCTAAGCTCGTTGTATCCCACCATACCTAATACAAATAATGTGGGATACATTAAAGGGTAGAACGGGTATACTCCGTATATCTTATAGTATAGGTGTCGGGTAAATTTATTCTGAACCCGCTCCAACATGATACTGTATTTTGCTTCATGGGGAGCCCAAACAACTGCACTATATTCAAGATGACTCCTGGCTAGTGCATCGTACAACACCTTGATTGTTGTAATATTCGTGAACCCTTGAGATTGTCTCAATACAAATCCCAAATTTCTGTATGCCTTCTTGCATATCTTCATGATATGCTCCTGGAAATCTAGGTCTGCATCGAGAAGAACCCCAAGGTCCCGAACTTGCGACAGTCGTTGCATCGGCTCCGCGCCCACCCTGTACTCATAGTGCACAGGAGTCCGCGCACGAGTAAAGGTAATCACCGAGCATTTAGCTACATTAAAGGTGAGTTTATTTTTTTTACTCCACTCCACCACCCTGTCTATGTCTTCTTGTAGGTGTTCAACGTCGATGTCACCCTTAATCTTATGTAGCAATTTTAGATCATCTGCAAATAATAAACAAGACGCATGTTTGACAACTTCCGGTAAGTCATTTATCATTATTAGAAATTCGAGAGGCCCCAAATTGCTGCCCTGACTTACCCCAGACCTGGTGAAATATGGTTGAGATTCGTACCCATCGTAATCAACATACTGTTGTCGGTCTTTCATGTAGCTGACAAAAAAATTTAACATGTGCGGTGTACATCCAATTGCCGCTAGCTTCCTTAATAACACGTCGTTATCTACAGTGTCGAATGCTTTTTTAAAATCAAAGTATGCCGCGTCCACCTGTACCCCAGCGTCGACTGCTGGCACCACTTTGACCATAAAGTTAAGCAGATTAGTAGCTGTGCTACGCCCCGGTCGGAAGCCATGTTGCTCGTCCGACAGATGCGCGCGGATCTGACTTTGCATGCAGCATTGGATCGCGGACTCAAAGACTTTAGCCGGCGTCGACAGCACAGCCACTGGTCGATATCCACTGACATCTGGACCAGCCTTCCCCTTAGGCACCGGAATAACTCGTGTTATTTTCCATCTCGCCGGGAAAATACTCTCTTTTAAGCAGGTGTTAAATATATGATGTAGGGGCTCGGTTAGAACTCTGCGACAATCTCTGAACAGAAAGGCCGGTATACCATCAGGACCTGAAGAATTTTTAGATTTGAGGCGTACTAGTGCTTTTTCAATATCTTGAAAACTCAAGTTTTTTATATGAACTCGAGCACTATTCTTGTCCATCTCCGCCGTTGCCGCTTCTGCATCCAACAATGGTGGCTCTTTACTATACACCGATTTAAAGTAATCGGCGAACTCCTCCGCAGACTCCCGACTAGTAAGATGTTGACCATCTTTCATTACACTTTGCCTATATGCACTACTTCTTTTAGATCTTATATATTGCCAAAAAGATTTCGGATCTTTTACGAACCGTTGTTGAATTTTATTTTTATGTTCATTGTGTGCACTTTTTATTGCCTTTTTAATACGGGCCCTACATTTAGAAAATTCAGAGTAACAACAATGAAGTTTTGTTTTTTTGAATTCTTTATGAAGTCTGGCTTTGGTCTTTATATCTTTAATTATTTCCGGAGTGTACCATTCAGGGTATACATATCGAGAAACTTCCCGATTAAATTGCTTCCGAGGAACACATTTATCTATTACATGATTAAGCTTTTCATAAAAAAAGTTCAACATCCCTTCCACCTCCTGTATTTCATACAGAGTACTCCAAACAATCGTAGCTACCATATTATACAATAATTTGTAATCAGCTTTATAAAAATTCCACTGCGGTCTTATACTGCCTACGCTGCTTCGTGCGTCGTCCGCGGAAGGTGGCGGGGGCGTGCGGCCGCACCACACGCTCACTGCGAGCGGCGGGTGGTGCGTGTCCACGGGCACGAGCGCATCGTCCGCCGCAACTACGGATACTTCACTGCTAAAACCAGTACTTAAAACCAAATCCAGCTGACGACCCAAGCAATTTGGTACGGTATTACTTTGAGTGAAATCACAATATGAAACAAAACATTCAAAATAATTACAGATATTTACAGGGCACGAATACAAATTAAAATCTCCAATCACAATTACTTCCTTATATCTATCACATAACTTTTCTATTAACCTAAATAAAAACATATAGTCGCTTTCAGAACTTCCTGGAGGAATATAAATTACACAACATAAAAATAAGAATCTGTTATTTAAATGCACCGTTGCACAAACTATTTCAAAAACGCACTCGTCTATCGACGCATCTGGAACTAGTACCTGTCGAAGCTCAAATCGGTGTGTGGCCACAAGAAGCGCGCCGCCCTGTTTCCGACCATCCGCTCGATCACAACGTAGTATTTTATATCCTTTTGGAACAATTTCAGAATCTAGTATGGATTCGTTGCATCCTGACTCTGTGACAGCGTATAAGTCAGAATTGGACGATGCTATGTTGTTTCTAAAATTGTCCAATTTGGTACGTAAACCCCTCACATTTTGATAATATATTCCTATCTCATTATTATTTATTGTATTTATTTTTGGGTGATCTACGAAACCAAATCCACTCAGTAAACTCAGCGTTTTGGGGCCACATATCCACATTATTCAACATATCATACAATTGTTCAGGTACACCAACTATAAACGAAGAATAATCGCGTTCTGTTTTATGTTTAATTTTATCAAATCTAGTGACGAAATCGACGAGTTGTAACTCGTCTAAAACATATAATACCTAAATTACATAATGCACTAGCTAATCCGGCAAACGTTGCTTTTCCATAAATGTGATTTCTAGCAATCATTTTTTAGTTCAAAAAAATAATTATCAGCTTTAAGTGTGCGGGGATTTATAGTCGAAAACGTTTTAATTAATAAAAGTAAAATAAAATTCTAAAGTTCTATTTAGGTAAATTAATCTTTATATGACACGTTTGTCGGTTTACCATAGCAGTGCCATCTATGGATTACTTACTCAATCCAGTCGAAAAGTATCGACATCTGTTAGAATCTTTTGGAGTTAACAGATAATTGTGACTGTCAATTAATTATGGACAAATAATTTGCAATAAAATAAAATTGCGACTATAATTAAAGATCGAAGCTACCCTATCTCTTAAGTTGGACCAGACAGCTCACGGTGTGTCAATCGGTTAAATAGTTTAGGACAAACATTGTGACAGGAGATTTATGTATATTAAGATGAAAGACACGAAAGGTCACTGTCGTACTATGCCAGAGCGCGAGATTGTCAGGAGTCAAGAAAATAAATATTATTACTACAGTAAAACAAGAAAATAGCCAGAAGATATAAAATGATACGAAGTAAAGTTTTTCATTTCCATACAGTCAGAATATTGTATGTATTGTCTATTATATTTATAAGCCACTACTACGATTTGGCAAATCGTACTGGGCAGTGATTTCGACTCGCAATAAGTTCTTTTCCAGAATCACCTCAGTACTAAATGATTTTATTAAATCGCCTCTAAGCGATTTCGTTCAAGGTCAAGTATAAAACTAATATACGTAAAAGTTATACGAGCACTTACAAGTATATAAAGTTGTAATCACTTTGCCGTATTTAATGATTTTTTTGCAAAGCCTGATAAAATAAGTTTGCGTCCCAAACTTCAAAGTATACCCATATTCTATCAAAGTTAATATATCACGATATATTGGAGAAACTTAGAAAAATAACTCAAAGTTTAATGGATTTACAAGTGTTCGGATTAGAAGAAGGTTTTAAGGCGAAGTATTTCTCAAATTAAAATATTATTATGTACGCTTTCTGCCATTGTACCTCGTGCAAAATTTTGTGTTTTTTACTCATCAGCGCGAAAGCTGGATGTCGATATTTGCCGCGTAGGTCTTATTTTAACGTTTAATGTCTTAGTCCTTTTAGTTGACGAAATCTTGGATTCTGATACCTATCCCGTTTATTATTGTTACAACAACTTAGTCTGGGCCTATTTCTTTATCTGTTTCATGATCAATAACAGGCAAGCAGGTAGATAAGTAATATATAGGTTTGTGCACGTTTAGGTTTGTATTAAATTGCGCTCATAGAAATAAAAATCTTTTGATGCACAGGCGGGAATCGAATTCACGACTGCAGGGTTCAACGTTGTACAATAAATTCACGCTCTGGGTAATATCAAATACACTTATCATTGTGATGTTAACCGCACCGGGAATCGGAACCAAGACCCACTAATGGGCTGGTCAACACGGCTTACCAATGCCCCAATTTTGTCAACAATCAATGTAAGAAGAAGTTTTAATCTAGTCCGTATTATATATAGAAAAAAATACTATGCCTTTACTATAACTAAGCCTTAACACAGCATAATCTCAAAAATGTTTGAGAAAGAAAACATTAAGGCTTGAATTTTTATCATAAATCTTAGGTAGTAGTTTAATTTTGTTTTTAACGAGTTAAATTTGAAGATATGATTCTTAAGATTGAACAAGGTTCGTAATAACGCTTGATTTTATTCTTAAAAATATCATTTCCAAGAAATGTTGTTTCATTGAAGAAAAGCATACTAATATTATGTGTAAATATACATTATATACCTAAATATACCTATTTTAAGGAGTTTGCGCTTTGAGTTATTATTGCCTAATTTAGCTTAAGCGGACGGTTTGGAGATTTAAGGAGACGTTTGCATATCAGCTTAAATCAATAGCTGTAGCCTTCTTGCACTATAGTTTTTGTGCCTTATGAAGGTGGCTAAAAGTTTCTGTTAATAAAAATAATATTTTCTTCGGATAACAAGTAAAGTTAAAAAAACTGTATCGCATCGAAACGCAAATATATTACTTTAGCGCAACATTACAAGTTTGTTGTTTTTTGATATGATAACAGACGACAATTGACTGACCATGTGCATACCATGATTTGCAAGATTTATGGCACAAACACCTAGTAATTTCAAAATAATTAGTATAATTGTTCCATCACACGCGTATACACGTAATGCGATAGCCAAAAGAAATATACAGATTCATTTTATTAGATTATGATACCTAGTAGTATTATTTGAAATAAAGGCATGCTAACGCTATATTGGCGCAGAGTCTATGTTAGCTTTTTACAAAACACATTTGTAGTGTATGAATATGTCTTGAAATATCAAGTGATCAAAATGATGAAGATTATGAATTTGTCGTGTAAATCTAGGAAATAAGGTTGATTATGGCTTTTCTAAGCTAGTAAAGACTTCGATTTAATTTAAGATAAATTGATGGTGTAAAATTTAAATTAGCTTCAAAATTCATATAATCAAAACATAGGAATGATATGAATTTTGACAAATAAGATTGAGTAAGGAAGACCTTATTCCGTCTAAAACTTCTTTAAGTATGGAAAATACAGCCGGTATTAGCATGCTTATATTGGCATATATATGCATTTTCATATTGGAAAACATGGATACTAACAAATAAAAAATAATATAGGATAGTAACAAATGAAAAAGAAAAAAATATTAAAATATCTTATTATTAATTAATAGATATCTAGAAATTTCTAGCTTTGTCCACATGTTGTATCATGATTATTAAACATGACTAATATCAGAACAATAGTTTTATTCTATGCAAATATAATCTTTCAAAACCACTATACAAGTGGAAATAATATGATCAAAATCTTTAGGCAGTGTGCAAAAGAATACTTTGTGACATTTTCATATAAGCAAAACAAAGCGTTCGTTTAGCATAACTAGATAGTAGGTACACAGTCAGCTAAAAACTCGAATACATTCAGACTGTTTGCAGAAATGTCGCATCGTATCGTTGATTCAGAATGCGTTGAAGGTGACATTTAATTCAGCAAATCAGATTTAAGTAAAACTTTGTTTTTGATATGCTTAAACAAATCTCTATAACTAATAGGACTTCAGTGACTGTCTGAGTTCTGGTAGCATATAAAAATAATGTGGAGTACTTGATGTGGATCCCCATGACACAGTTATTGTATATTAATCATGGTTGCAAAAATGCCGCCATAATAATCTATTTTTTTCTTAAATTTTTCCTCGCTTCCTTTGAACACAAAACCAACACGTTTCCTCCAAGTATGTGATTATCTGAAATAAATTTATTTTAGAAATTTCCTTCAAATCTTTTCATACAATTAGGCTAATGAGCGCGACCACAAACACGTGACACAATATTTTTTATTAATACTTATACCATATTCAGACCTTCGTTTTCCGTCCATTAGCAGTGAAGCTTTTTCACGTTCTCCCACAAACACGTAGATATTTCAGGTGCCTGCGGTGTTTATGCCGTACATCCCTTACATCTACCTGTCGGTATCTAATTATGGTAAGCAGACGACACAATCATCTCACAATGCGCAGCAAAATTATATTATACAGTCTTATGCTTGCGCTCATAACCAACACGAAATACTATATAATCTACAAGTACATGTTTTTTACTAAAAAGTACAAAATTAAGTACATTGTTTATGCGACTCCCAACTGTTTTAATAATAAATTCAAATTTTCATTCATCGTTGGCTACTTACGAAAGCTTGGCGCGAGTTTTTCCTACGTGACTAGAAAGTCGACAAAGCGCTAGCGTTACGTTGAACAGAAGGGCGATTTGAAATTTAGCTTTTTGGTTTAATTTGGTAACTTCTCAGTAGAAGTTATAAATATAGGCACCGAGGAGGCTAGTTTCAAGTCTAAGGTATTTTTGTTATCCAACCATCTAATAAACGTGAGACATATCGAAATGCAATGAAATAGCAATGAAAATAGCAAGCTTCATCCTACATTTGTAATGTTAGGATTAAAAATGAAAATAGCCATAAATAAAATAAGTATATTATAATTAATAATTCTTAACACCGGATTTTCCAAAATAAAAATATAGTGTAATGCCGTAGTGGTCATCAGAAAGTGAGTTTGGAAGATAATATAAAATTCGCCTTCAAAGGGATCTATTTTAGGACAAATAGAAGTGACTTCGGTGGCTCATTTAGACCGTTTGTGGTTTTGGAGACACAAAAGAATAGGAAGGAACTCTTAAATTAATCTGCTATTAGGATTTTTGACGCAAAATTTATTGAATTGGTTTTATCGCTTACTCCATTAGCTTATGGTCACAGTATTATTAGTGTTAGGAATTATTTCCTTCAATGCTGACAAAGGAATACGTTTTAACTTATATAATGAACTTTGAACGAAGTGTTTTTGATAAAACATTTATTTTTCGTAGACGTGTGCTGAAATCATGAAAATATTTGAAGAAAATACGCCTCGATATGAGAAAATAAAGTGAGAGATATCTCACTTTGAATTTTTGATGTGGAAAAATGAATCTATTTATGAAAATAAAATTTGAGTAATTGAAATAAAATATACTTATTGCTACAAATAATTTTATGATAGCCTTTGAAGACATTTTTATGAGTTTATGTTTAATAAATTTGAATAGTATTTGAGTTCTTGATTGTTAGGAGTCATTGTTAACGCGACTATTATTTATTGGAGTTCGTCAAAGAATCTTTTTCGAAGACAAATCTTGCAATATTTCATAGATATCTAAATGTTATTTCTTACTGAGTTCCTATATTTAGATAAATTATACGACGTTAGTCGAGCAAAATGTAGGTTCGCAATATTTGACATTTCTAATACCCGTAGACCTAACACGTTTTAGATACAAATTTTAAGTTGCCAACTCTAAAGTAACATAAACTAAAGCAGAAGTTTAAACGCATTGATTTAAATGTATTTATATTCTAGAAAACTTTGTTGAAAATAAACGAGGAAACTATATATAGTTTCCTCGGATATATAATGTCTGTCCCATTTCCTATGTATTTTTATTTCAGAATATACAAGCTTTTCGCTGTTAACCAACCTTAATTTAAGATACATCATGAGAGCGTGTCATCGTTAAGTGGTAGGTACTTGACCATTATTAGGTCTTAGTTTGAGGTATACAGGTATACAGGTATACAGTGCCTGCAGCTACCATATATTATAACATCAACTGCATATGTTAACAGCTGGAAAATAGTTTTTTTTAGGAAATCTTAAATACGATAAAAGGACAGAGAAGCTTGAAAAACAAATACGTGGCGGATTCTGTTTTGGAATTTTAAATTGAATTTAACCAAAAAATATCTAAAAATTATGTACGTATACATTTTTTTTTATATTTTTCATATAGTTTGTTGGTAAAGTAGCAAGGTACGTGGCCTATATTGTCTTCCTGAAATAATAAACAACCCAACACAAAATTATTGTTTGAAATAGATTTCTTTATTTACTGTATTTATATTATATATAAAGCTTTCAATTTAAAGCTGTCGGGCATAGTGTTTTAAGGCGGATATGCTTCTAAAATTAAAATAAATGTTCTATTGGGCTATAAAGTTCTAAATACTAATCCCTTGTGTATCAAGGAAAATGAAACAGAGATAGAAAAGTGAGACATATTATTCTTTTGAATTTCAATGGATAGGTCTAAATATTATCACATCTATGCAACGGGACGAGGTTGTAGCAATATCGAAAACTTGGTATTGAAGTCGAACGAATTTTATATTCAAATCGGTTATTTCCAAGGATACGGGGTCTTACCATAAGAAATAATATAAGTGGGAGATACAATTTTCCTTTAGTCTCATAAACTTAGACTAAACACCGCATTTTAAAGTGAAAAACACAACCAAAAGATCGATATTTAAAATTTAATTTGAGAATGTATTTGTTTAATATATATTATATTGAATAAAAATCTATGTCATCTCGTCCCCGTTTTTTAAATTGTAGCTTGACTGATGAAAATTAGTAGTGAATTTATAAAAAAATATATTGTTAAATTTATTAATAATTAAAAAAATATATATGACTTCGTAACATTTCGTTTGGTGATTAAATTTTTAAATTAATATTTTTTTTGTTTTATATTTGAAAAGGAACAATTGTTTCATTTCACAACGGTAATGAATTCATTTAGATTGCAAAAATGAAGTGTTATTTAGTTTATGAAGGAAAGCATGACTTATATTTATATAGTAGATTAAATTTCATCTTCTGAAACAATGCGTGGCTCAGATATTGACAATTTAAAATATTGATTTCCGGATGTGAAAATGTATAAAACATCGATGGGTTTTTTTTTTGTCAAACAAAATAATAAAAAAGACACCAAAGGCAAAACTACCTCTGGCTTTTATTAAAATATATTTACATTATTTATATCAACGATTTAACAAAACTTCATTGTGTGATCACAAAGTTTAAACATTAATGAGAAAATAGCGTACCCATATAAATTTTATATTTATCTAAGCCGAAGTATAAGATGAGCTGAATTTTGACTCAGTTTCTATTATTAATTTACACGTTTATATTCATTTAATAATTGTAATATGAGATAATCCCTGTGCTAATTTTTAGTTATCAATAGTGACATGGTGTATCTGTTCTTTATAATATAAATATTTCCATAGCACACAATAACATTTATAAATTGTTATATCCAAATTTCTTAAAAATAAGCTAGAGATTAACTAGGTCAGGCTAAACAAATAAAACAAAATCATCTAGAAGATAATGAGTTTTGCGAGTCAGCCTTAACATCACCATGAATTTTGAACGATGGTATACACCATCTGAACATTTAAACCTTTATAGATCCATGATAAAATGAGAAACGTGACTTTATGAATGACTGTGTTATCTTTATTCTATGGTTGCGTCCAAACTAACCTCACACAATCTTCTTATGTTTCGAGAACGAAATAGCTATCTAAAATGTTGCTCTCTCAATTAGTTCTTATTATTATACATGTTGTATGATAATCAGAATAAATGGCTCGTTACCTTTCGTACAAGGTAAGGTTAAGACAAAGGCCAAATAGCAAACAGGCACAGAAATGTTTCCGATTGGGAGAGAGTAAAGTTCTTTTTACCACCAAAATCAATTTAAGAAAATAGACCTTTTTGAAATCACTGTGAAACCTATAGAAAAATCCATAAAAAGAAGTATAATAATCACTGCAATAAGCGCTGAAATTTCCCTGGGGCAGGAGGTTTTTCTTATAATGTCGACCATTCATCTGCTCTACGTCGGTAATTATTCACATAATATTATTCATATTATTATATTTCACACTTACTATTAAAAACCTCGATTTCTTTTTTTATCAAACGAAGCATTTACCACCTTAATCCATATACATAACTTTCTTTTTGCTTAATATTAAACACTTTAATTGCAACACTGAAAAACCGGTGACGCCTTTCATTACACATTAAAGTTGGAAGCAACAGTGTCGAATGTCACGTAATGTGTCAACTCTACTCAATATGCAAATAGTGTAAGTGTCGAATTCTGTATTATAAACATAGCTTTTGATGTTATAGTTATAATTATGTAGAGTTTGTCGTGACTGCGCATAGCATACTAATAATATTCAAGACATGCTTAGATGAAACATCTTGCAATTTGTAATTTTACATTAAAAACAGATTTCGTTCCCAAAAAATGTTTAAAAGAAAACGTCAGATAAACTTAACTTTCTTAATTATATGAATCATATGCGATAAGCCCGCGACTAATGCAATTGTATTACCTCAACAACAGCTGTAGAAATATTAGGAATAAAAAAGACTGATCACTTATAAAATACTAATAAAATTGTATTTAAAATACGTTCTTGTTTTACATTATTATAGTTTTGCTCTTTAGTTAAAAAGTAAATTGTTTTTATAAGTTATGAAATGTAAAATTATTTATAATATTTATATTATAAATTATAACGTTAAGATTTAAATGTAATTAGCCTAAGCAAATATGTATTTAGATTAATATTGTTATTTCTGTCAATTTTCTCAATTGTTTATCGTAAACTATTTTGCACAAATAATATACATTCTCGTGTAAGTGTAAATGATTTATTCTTAATGAGAATTAAATTGTAAAATATAAAAAAAATATTAAATACTATAGAATCACCTGTTCTATTTCATTGCGGACTTGTAAATAGCCCCAAGCCGATGTAATTCGAAGATTTCTAAGTCATAATTAAAATTCTCCCAAATAAATTGGATTTAGGCAAATTGGTAATTTGAAACGTAACGAGAGACAGCTGTATAATTTGACTAATCTCATTTCAACTTTTACTCATTCCATAAGATTTTAGACGGTTAACCTAAATGTTTAACCACATTTTAATTAAATAACATAATTAGCCGATACGCTCATATAACCTACGCTAAAAGCGTTGGTCACCTGAAATCCCAATTGTTAATCAAACCATTCGTAAATTCTTCTCTTAAAAGCCTGCCTGACCACGTTCGACATGTTTTGGGTATAAAATTAAAAATAATTTTTGTTATTATGAATTTGTGCTGAGTGTAATTTTGCTAATAAAATGTAGCAATTACTTAGTAATATAACTGAGCAAAGGATTCTGGTGATAATAAACGATTTACAAATCAGGAAGATGCTAGTTTGAAACTAAAGTTTTATTAATCAAGATTAAAATAATTATTGAACATAACAAAGCAATATATCTCGAAGGTAATGAAATGACGTATAAAAGTTATTATACATAAAAATGTATAATAACTTTTAGGCAATGACTATTATTTTTTGAACATTCAAATTCAAACAAAGCTTTTAAGCTTTGTTTTCATTATGCTTTCCCAAGAATTTCATAATATTTCTGAGTTATAATGAATTATATGAGAAGTAAATTCCATATCATGGCTATTAAGTGCAAATTTATTTCAAATAGATACGAGTAAAATATATACGAGAAAAATCAAAATATCCGAAATGACTTCCTATAAGAAAATGGTTCACAGGTAAGAACCAACGTTCTAGGGATTGTGATATCAAATTGTATGGTATCACGGTCTATATTGGAATGAAACCATAAAAACGTTTATAGGTCATTTCCTTACCTATATAACTTGTTACAATATTAATATCCTGCAGGAAATGATGTGAAAATTAGGGACTAAAATTATTTTGTTACAATTTATGGAATGTGTTTCATAATGTGACATCTGTACTCATTTATTTTGTTGTATTTACAATTTGCAATTCCGCTTTAAAGGATATTTTATACTATGAATAAACAAATTAATTTGTTCCCGGCCTTAACAGTCTTGGTATTGATTTCCTATACCTGTTTCGGCTATGTATATGTATAATAAAATAGGTACAGAAATATATCTTATATATAAAATTCTCGTGTCACAGTTTTCGTTTTCATACTCCTCCGAAACGGCTTGACCGATTCTTATGAAACTTTGTGTGCGTTTTGAGTAGGTCCGAGAATCGGCCAACATCTATTTTTCATCCCCCTAAATGTTAAGGGTAGTCCACCTAATTTTTTTTATTTATTTTTTTAGACAAAATTTTTAGTTCCTATTTTTTTATGATACAACATACAAAAATACATACAATCCTAAATTTTCACCCTTCTACGACCAACCCCTATATTTTATTTATTAATTGAAAATTGAAATCACATGTATGGCAAACGTTTTCCGGGTCTGCTAGTAGACTATATATTTTATGGTATCGAGGCTTAACATTATGGCAAAGATGACAGGGAGCGCGACTACACACATAAAAATCCCAAAAACTCTATGCCGACGTTTCAGATGTTTTTCGGTGTCGGCCAGACTGACTAGTTGATGCATAATTCTTTGTCAGCTACTCCTTACCACGTAGCCGATAGAAATGTAATCACAGTGCCCTTTATATCCTACTATAAGGGGAGATGGTGTCGTTTTAGTGAGTAGGATATATCACTTCGTCGTCTTTCGCAACTGACAGGTCGGGGTTTGCATGTCGCTCACGACTGGTTAACACAGGCGGTAGGCAGATTCCTTCCTCCCGCATCCGTGATGCATTGCTCGAACTTTTACCTTATAAATATTTTTATTTTTCCCCTAATTTTTTTTCATAGAAATGTTGATACAGCGAAACCGCTGTATGCTTATTTTGGCGACTTTCCTTTTAAGTAAAATAGGACGATATCCCATAATATCACTAATATACTTAAGTATAACGATGAATATTCAAAGGAAACTCGTGAAGTAAATTAAATTAAATCGTTTGTACTAATGTGGGTAGTTCCGAACTGACTTCTTTGAATAAACTTCGGAACAAGACTAACTAAAACTTACTCAGACTAGTAAATACTTGTGGCTTTGTTTAGTTTAATTTAACGGCTAAGGTTTTATTTAAACACTAGGCACATAACAGTCATTCAGTTTTTGTGTTTATGTTATTTATGATAACTATATATTTAAATCTCAAACATATTTCTTATTGGTAGTTGCCGAATAAACGTGGATTGATTGTATGATTAAAAATTAAAAAAATATTTAATATAAGTTATATCCTAATACGAAAATTCACAAGTCACGAAGCTTATAAAATTAAACGATGGATTCACGCTTATTGTAACCAACCAGATGTTACAGGAACTTCAGGTATGCAGTGATATATTTCACAAAAGCGTGTGCACAATCTTGAGAAATCATCGTGAAAACAAAATTAGTTATTGCAATATAATTAAAATGTTGTTTTAATTTTAATACTCTCTTGTATTCTCTTTTTATAACAGCCCAAAAATTATTTTACAGATTAATTCAGCAGTCATTCATTGGAGAGATTACACTGTAATAGAAAAAGGATGTCATCTTAAGTAGTTCAATAATAATAGTATAGACGATGAAAAAATAATTTCTGACAATCAAACTCATACATTCTTGCCCAAATACTATTTTCTATGTCAAACGTTAATTTTAGTTGTTCAATGTATAAACTTAATGTGCTTCTAAAATTTATTGACTTAACCAGAAATTAATTATTTTTTATTATAACTGAAATTAGAATAACAGTAGTTGTTATATTTATTGTCTATGAATAATAAAACCTTTTCAGCAAACAAAAACAATATTGTCTTAAAAACAATATGCTACGATCTCGAGAGATTCAGCTCGTAATTGCTTTTGTTTCAAAAGAAATTCACCAAAATTGTTTGCCTTTTTTATGGCTATTAGTACAATACGATGTTTGTTTTAGGCTAGCGACAAATTTAGTTTCTCATTCATATATAAATATTTTTAAGATATTGATTACACTGAATATAGCTGTGTACGTAAGGCCTAATCAGATACAATAAAACACCTTTGTATATTTATAAAATGATATTGCCCTTTTTTTGTGTACCATTGTTGCTGCAAAATAAGGAACGTCGTTATCACTACATAGTATAAAACAAAGTCGCTTTCTCTGTCCCTTTGTATGCTTAAATCTTTGAAACTATGCAACGGATTTTAATGCGTTTATTCACTTCGCGATACTAATTTCATTATTATAATTATTCAGTTCAAAATAAGATAAATTTGACCGTTTAGGTCGTTTACTTCATCAGTATCTGATTTAAATTCAACCTTTAATAATACTAATGTTCTCAAAATAGATAAAAGTCATTATTTAATATGCCAAACGCTACTTGTTTCGAAGTTAAAAAGTTATTTCAGATTTCAAGATGTAAATAACTTTAGGATTAATTTAACTTAAGAGACAAATTAATCAAAGTTTTGAGAAAGATGTTTAATTTATCAATTTCCTGCCAAGTATTCTTTTTCGTCCCTTCGTAAGAACTCATTTACTTTATCTTGAAAAGGTATATTCGTAACAAGTGTGACGATGAATGAGGTTTTTTAAGTTTCTCTAATCAGATATTTCTTTGAATTTGAGTTTTGAGCATGGTAGCAGAAAAGCTCCTATATTCCGACAAAGATCCAAAATTTTACTAGAATTAAAAAAATTATAGAAATTTTTATAGAAATTCGGTTAGGTTCTGTGTGAATAAATCAAAACATCATTTTCTTGTAACGTTCTTCTACGACGTAGCAGTTATAAGCGCTATGCAGTTTTTCACTTAAACAAAAGTGTAGTGTTTTTTTAAACACACAAAAAAATATTAGTACAGTTTAAGTAAATGTAAAGTCACTTTACATAATAGATTATACAGGGATTATATCATAAAATGTGTTTCTCTATATCAAGCTTTTCTACGTAAATCATAAAGCCACGCTTTTATTTTCACATTCCAAACCATGAAATATTCAGTTTAAGTAGCGAATAGGTCTCTGGGGCCCCAAAATTTTTATTGTCTTTATTTATAGAGGTATATATGATTATTTCAGTAACTACTTTGTTACTTGAATAGTATGGTGTTTAGATATATATTAGTATTAAATGACATCTATTTTTATCATAATTAATAAGATTCATGTAATGTTATATGATAACGTTGATGTCTGGAATATTTTAATCACGGATTTATAAAAGAAATACGTTTTAAATATTTTGTAATAACCGTGCGGTACGTTACGTATTATACGTACGTACGTACGTATTTTAACATTTAAAATAGCGAAGTAATTCAAATTCCGATTGGATATTTTGTTAGACAAGATATCAGATAGACAATTCTACATCATTTTTATTTATATGTATAGAATAACATTACATATTTTTTATACATAAACAACACCTGTTGTGTGAACGTTTAAAATTATAAACAATTTCTTAATATTAATTAAACATGCATAATTTTATAATTTGCATGATAATAAAATTTTACAGTAATATTACAGGAAAGCGAGTCACGTCTTAGTAAAGGAATTTATTCTCATTTAATAAAAAAAAAATCTTGTTCGGCCAGGGCCTTTTAGTCCCCGTCTGCATTATAGAGCCTCGAGAGCTACAAACCGGACCTAACTGTTTGCGAGAGCACTCGCATTTGCGGTGAGCGGAATCGAAGGGACCCTTTCCATTTCTACCTACATAAATAATGTAGACTTTGAGCACGTCTATTATACTTACCTCTATGGTTCTTTTGTTAAATAAGTTGTACAATGTACCTATTAGTATGCTGTGACATATTTAAGTTCAATTGATCAGATCGCGACTACGACTACACAGTTATTATAATATTGTATCTAAATCAGTTATAGTCATATGAAGAACTGATTACATTTAAGGACACTACTCCAATTAGTATGTGCACAATAAGCAATGTGTGTAACTCGTTTTATTAAAGAACTTTATAATTAATTTTTTGATATATTTTCACTTGTTTAATTGATAATTGCAGATTCTCTGGGAACACCCTCCGTTCACCTCCGATATTATCACTGATGATGCTTCTATCGACTATGTCGTGATCTTATTATAAATTTAAGGATCCGCAAGCCATTTAACTATAGGGAAAAATAAACTTAAGCCTAAACGTGGCGTTAAAATTAATTATCTTGGAACAATATTATGTAACATAATTTCGCTAAACGAGGATAACGCTTTAGTATTTTGTAAGATAATTGAAATTATGCTGACATTATAATTAAGAAAATACGAAGTTATGCCTCCGATTTTAGGATTTCGTTAGTTAGGATAAAATATAAGAGAACATTTTAGTATAATATCTGGATAAGAGACAGAAAATTTCATGATGCATTTGAAAAAATGCATTATAAATTTTCTTTCGGGGTGCATTGCTACTAAATGCTATTGGCCTATTAGAATTTTTTAATTTATTATTCAAAATTAATTCACAAATATTAAATTTTGAAGCTCCCCAAATTGGGGAAGATTTCAGACATTTTAACTTTAATTATTTGTCATCGTATTTCTTTAAATGAAAAAAACTCCAGAGTTGGTTAATTTTACTCTCGAGTTGGATAATTTAGATAATTACAAAGATTACAAAGACATTTTTAAACAAACAAAAAATTTAATTTGTAACATTTATATAAGTATAGGTTTGAAGAAGGTGGTGACGACTCGTTAATGAAACAGAGAAAGAAAGAAAGCAAGATCTCGATTGGATCCATAAAACAATTTAGAGGCTCATTTATTGCTGCTATAAGGAATATCGGCAGCGCGCACTGTTTTTTTATGGCATTCGAGTCGCGTGAAAGTTTTATTGGTGTTTCGGGCGTCGGACTGACTATGAGGGTCAGAGGAAAGGTTACATAAAAAGGTTTTATAGGCTATGTAAAATATAAAGAGAATCTTTAAGCTATTACCGTATTAATTGTTTTAGTATCCACCAAATAAATTTTGCCGAAACTTACATTTAATTTGCGTTATATAGTTTTTAACTGGGTAAAAATCGAGGGGTTAACGTCCTGCCCACTAGGGTTTAACATCTTTAAAATAGGCTCTCGGCTACGCCATGGCATTCAAGCCAACGCAACCGGATATTTTCTTACATCGCCATTAAATCTTCAGTAGCCGTTTTTTTTAATATATTGTGTAAATATTTTCTTAAAATAGCGTGTAGTCGTTACCCTAATCGAATACTTTGGCAGTCGGAGTCCATATGAATGTCACGGTTTTGGCACGGCTCGGTTTGTGTCAAAGGGACTTCGAATCACAGTCGTTAATGCCACAAAGTATGGAGATAATAACGCCCGGATTATATCCAAAGTACCAGCACGAACTGTATGTCATACATGTAAATTCAAGGTAAGGGTTAAGATATTTTATCCATTTATAAATAATCGTAAGGAAGGTGGTTTTTGTTTTTCTAGTTATTTCTTTTTTAAGATTTTTTTTTCACAGTATATATTAGTAATCCGATACATTCGAAATAAATTCGTATCCAATTAATTTTGCATAGACATTGCATATTGTCTATGCATCATTGCATTATAGCGATTACTAAAGGCAACAAGGCAGCTCCTAGTCTGCATGCTAATATACACATGTATATTTATGCATTCACAAAATCTGTCCTACCACTAGTCCTCTCTTCGAACTATGCTAATTATAACCAAAGCGGAAGTCTTTATCAATAAGTGTAAATCATTCACTGAGTTATAGTGAAATTGTGAATGAATGGCGCATGCGTGGAGTATTCGTGGCCAGTGCCGAGATTGTATTTGGTTGGGGAAGGCGCTTTTCCGGCGATTTTCCAAATACGTAAACAATTTGAAGTTTAAGTGTAGTGAAGTTGGGTCATAGTGATTTGTGTGGGATAGTGATTTTTTGGTAAGGTTATGTTTTTGTCTTTTAAATTAAATTTACATTACATTACACTTATTCTATTCTACAAGTCATTTATTGGTGATAGTAAAAACAATATTCTTATTGATTGACTTCTGTATTGATTATAAATAACACTAAAACTTAATATTAACAAATGGCCTTTCTGTGATTCAATTTTAACCATTACTTACTACAAAAACTATTTTTAAGAAACACCTTTTCACTGGGTTCGTGAGGATCTGCAGATTAAGCCCATATTAAAAAAGTTATCTTTTCAACATAAATAAAGGTTATATAAAGATAGATACATATTAAAAGGTTCCTATAGATTACTCGTACGACTCATTCTGCTCAAATTTTTATATGTAGACCACTTTTCGACCACAAATCTTTATTTCGTTACCACAATTATATGAGTGAATTTGAGTTTCCGTTGAAAGAAAAGTTAATATGCAATTATTTATTTGACACATTTGTATTTTAATAATATGAGACTTATTATAGGATAAGACTAAGGTTTCTAAAATAAAATCAATAGTATTTTAGAGGAAGATAAGACTAATGAATAGCAATTTAATCGACACTTATTATCAGAAGGCACTAAACGCACGAGCGTGTCCGTAATGGTTAAGTGGTCGAAACTTTGAGTCGTGAATTTGAAGCCTGGCTTTATTAACTTTTTGTTTCTATGTAAGTTTCATTGAACTGGTGACGGAAAGTTTATTTTTGAATAATTTTCGCAAGAGCGTGGTAATTTATTTATTGCGTGGTTTTTGTATATGTTCACGGGAAGACATGAGCTTCCTACTATCCCGACTTTGATGTTACCGGATTATTGATTAGTATGTTATTTTATTTATTATTACTTCAGAAATGTAAACCTGTATATATTTTGTAGAATTTTCTGTGTCTAGAATAATTTAGCCGTGGAAACTTTGATCTTTCTTCTGTGCCTAGATTAACTGGGTTTGAGGTATGCCAATTTTCTCATGATGTTAGCCTTCATCGTATGAGTGAGAAAAACTCCATTGAGGTTTTAACAGGGTTGACAGTCTCACGCTGAAGACGCTAGACCAACATTCCTTTTGCACTGCTCCTAAACTACTTACCCTAACATCTTACTGTATGATGTGGTTTTTTGTAAAATATTATTTAGAATAAGTCATTATATGTGAGGAAAAAATAGGTTATCAGACTTCAAAGAAATAAAATTGCACGGAAAACTTCTGTAATAACTACCTACAGGTTTAAGGACTGCAATCCTGCTTTAATCGAGTTGGAAACTGGACCTTAGCACAAAACACATTTATATCCAATACAACAGTTTGGCAGTGATTTTGTACGAAAAATGTAGCCTTCATGGGTGTACAAGAATATAAATGTCAATTTATATCTTGAAAATTGTTAAGACCTTAATCAATTGTGCTTTTGAAATGTCTTTTAGTACCCTCGGGGATGTTATTCGGAAGTAACCATTAACTTTGAGCATGGTCGGTGAATTTTTTGAAATTCTATTTTCCACGACCTCAATGCGCTATTTTTATCTCGAGTTTTTCTTTTCTATCGATTTTTTTATGAAGGGCAAACGCGCAGATTCTTTGGCTCGTGTTTCTAAAGGTGTCACAATACTGATTTCCAACCCTGTCTTAGAAGTGGGATATATCAACAAAATATGATTCGCTTTTGCAATTGACAATTCAGTGAATTCAATTTAGTGTAAGTGTGTGTAAAAAATGATGACTAAAAGCCGGTAAGGGTTGTAAAGCAGATGTTTTGTGTATGTTCTTTGACCATCAGTTATTATGGTTTTCACCAATTGAATTTATTAAATACTTTTATAAATATTGTATAAAGCGAAAAATTTTATCACATTCGGGAGCAGAAATTTTTAATAACAATGAAAAGAGTGCATTCGCCAAATACCTGTAGGAAACGTCAAGAGCAATACATATTCTCTAAATATTGAGAGTAACATACACGAAATAAAAATAAAACTTATGTATAAGATCTCAAATAAGTGATATAATATTTCTTGTGAGATAAATTTCTATAACCATTGTAAAAAGTCAAATCAGTCCGCAAAAAGAAATCTTGCAGTCTACTATGTACGTATACGGGATACCTAACCTTGAGCTTTAGTTCATGTAAGGTATTTATTTATATCCTAAAACAGCTTATCTCAATCTAGACATATTGTATTTTCGCGAAACACGTGAAGCTTAATGAGTCATAAGGAACGTGAAGTATCAACACAGTATAAAACAAATATAGTAGCACAACATTGAACGCCTCTCACGCAAACAAAAATAACTCCAAAGTATCATACGTATTAACTAAAATTGCCCCACCCAGTAACCTAGCACTAAATAGCAAAGTGAAATTATAAATCTTCAAATGGCACCAAAGAATAGTAAATTAAACGTATCGTTATACTCGTACAACAAAAATAGGCGGCTTCTTCAAATTTCTTCTGAAACGTAGTGAATATACGTAGATCGCCAATATAAAATCGATTACATATTTATTATTCAATACTTGCATGATTCAAAGGTTTTCGATCAAAGCCGGAAAAAATAAATAACAAGAAAAACTTAAGTAAGCTTATTATGACCATGAACCGAGGCTGCACGGTGCTCATTCATGTCGACTTTTCAGTTTTACAAAATATAAGAATGTTCAAATCTTTGGACTATTTTGTAGAGCGATGAAATTGACTGAGTTATAGTCTACTAACTAAGAATTAAAGTCGTGTTAAGCGTGTATTTTATTTACTATATATAACTAACCTTTCATATAGCATACAGTAGTTTAGAAAGCGAGAGAGGTATGCAAGGATCGTAGCAAGAGTAGGTCTGTGGTTCCGCCTACCCCAATGGGAAACAGGTGTGACTTATATATTATAATAAATAGTAGCTAACACTAGCATTCATATTAGCATTTAGTTGTTGTCGAGACGTTATTGTTTACCCGTAGGCTATTAAATAACCATTCCCTAGTACTCAAATCGTTTTTCGATCGATATGATTATTATTTATTATCGGTTGATTGTGAACTACTGTTTGATAATGCACTGTGCTTTCCAGACGATAAAGACGAAATTCCTTGTTAAGTAAGGCAACTCGTTGATTTACTATAAAAGTAAATGCTAGAATAGATTTAATCACCTCAGATACATTAACCTCAATTAAAGTCACGGTGAGTCAGAAGAGTCAGATTAAAACTAGACATAGGCCCATAATTTTTAACAAACAGTTAAGTATCTTAATGCAATTATTTCCATAATACAGGATTTTACTGGATATGAAGATCAACCGCTTCTAAGACTTATATATGAAAAATCTGTATCTGCTTACTTGACGCTGCCAATTATATTTTCTATAACTATAAAGTTACTTATTTTTTTACGATATTCGCGCCGTTTTACGGTAATTAATGCAAAAAATTATACATCGACAACATTATATATATTCAATAATTTTCATTTTAGAATACCTCGGATATTGTTTGTGCTACCATATATCTGAAAAACTAAAATGTGTAAATAAATATTTTCTAATAATTAAATATAAAAAAAAACAAAAATAAATACCATTTCGTATTCGCCTCGCACAAATTTCACTAACGGTGATAAAAGTATAAAGTGTTTTAGTTTGCACCTATGTCAAAGGCAAGTATCTATAATAGGACTTGAAAAATTGATGGTAACTGGTAACACGCCTTTTATATACTACACATTATAACTAACTACATATATATGTGTTTTCGAAACAAGTCCATTATTTCCTCCTCCATGGAGAAAAGTACGTACAGCGTTGAAAGCACATTACGCACAGTTCTATTTTTTGTGTAAGAGAGAGATATCTCTAACGATGTTAATTTAAGCCCACAAATCGTGTCTATTTCAATGTTTCGATGTTTAAAAAAATTCTTGGTTATACATCATTCTAATCTACTTAAAAGTTTCTGCTAATAATAAAAATATGTCTATCTATGGTAATATGGATGCCAGTTGTTACAAGATCCCCTTTTTATGAGTAGGTAGTCAGGCTATCAGAACAATTTAAGTTACATGCGAAGGAAACTTTGTGTCGGGTTGTTTCAAATGTATTTTCATTTCCATCGTTTTCTTTTACTATTTTCTTCTACAGGATAATATTGTGCAATATGGAATATGGTTTTGGGTTATGATGCAAAACGTAAATATTGGCAGAAAGCCAATACTTCATTAATACAAAAGTAGAGTTCATTTCAATTTCTTAGATTTTCTTTTATAAAGTCGTTAACTGTAATTAGTGCAATAACATGATTTAAATATATGATTTTATTTTACTCCTATTTACTTCCTTGGTAATTACCAAGACTAAAGAAACTCACGAAGTCCATGAATCTAAAATTAAACTTTTTGTTTAAAAAATTAACGAAGGTAATCCGTTGTGTTCACACCATACATCCATCTTATATTAATCTTCCTCTCTGTGCGCATTTTATATCCTTACCGCTCCAATCCCTAACCACGAGTCTCTCACTCAAGGTCACTCTCTTGACCAACCGCGCAAAGAGGGGACTCAAGCTACTTGCACCCACGCATCAGGTGAAGATTGCGACCGCCGGCGCAAGGTTATGCTGTTTGTTTACGCTGGTTTCTATACCGCTTCGATTTTGATCATCTCCTACGGAGACAAGAGTAAGAGCTATCGGCGAGTGTCGTTTCACAATTGTCGATGTCTAAATTTCTTTGAAGACATGCACAGCCATTTTTCTATTTGATGATTTTCGTGGTAATTTTATTAAGTGCTTGATTTTTTATGAATTTTTTAAATGTACAAGATACGTAAGTCCAAATGATACTGGTAACTTACAATGATTAATTAGTAAATTTTCGTAACCTTTCCGTAATCGCAGATATCAATCAATATATCCATTTAATAATGCAAACGAATGCAAATAAATATCAAGATATGAAAAGTTGTTTGCAAAAGATTTAAAACTTCAAACCGCAACCGCTTCACCTAAAATTTTACAATTATTCCGTGACTTCACCGCTATATCAAGAATCGCTAAAAATATATTTTTTTGTTTATTACATTTTGCTGTATTAGTCATTTAAGAAACTAGATTCTCGAACAACGAGACAACAAAAAAAATTAACTAAAATGGTATAAATTTTGAAAACAAAACTGTAATGCTTCGCTTCTAATTCGATAATAGGAGAAGCTTTTACAGTTTTATCTTATCTGATTAGTAATGTTATTATATCTATTGACAAAGTTATTGTTTTTTGTCTGTCGCAAAATAATATGCCATCGCTTCAGTATTTTAATAATATAAAGTTAGCCGATGATAATTATTTTACGATATATTCTTTTAAAGATAAATACTTGTCGATGCACCTTTATATTTGCTATTATCATCGTCATGACTATCACGCAGGCTCAGATACGTTACTATGGCCATCCTCCGACAGCATTCTTGGAGAGTATCTTACATATAGTGCAATCAGTTCAATATATAAATGTAACATTTATTTCAAGGCAAATCCTCATCCTAAGGCGTCGGTTATTGGAAACCAACCTGACTATGATATTGATTATGCTGGTCCTGTTTCAATAATTCCTTATCGAAAACGTGTAATTCGTTCTATAAAGGCTAAGGTTTGCATTTTCGTTTGTATAATAGCACGAGCTGTGCACGTTGAACTTACTACATACCTTAGTACTAGAGCATTAATTGCTGCATTTAATCGATTTATTGCTCGTTGCGATTCAGTTTCTGTTATTTATTCGGATAATAGTCAGAACTTTGCGTAAATTAAATCAGTAATCAACTCATAGCTTTAACTTCGGCTCATTTCTTAATGTTATCTACTTCCTAAAATAGTAATAGATGATGAGGCAGTTTCACTTTAAATATGATTTGTCTTGTTGGATGGCAGGATACCATCTTTTAGTAATCGATGGAAATCAGAATATCAACATTGACTTCTATCGAGAAATAAATGCAAACACTATCAAAATAGATTAAATTGTAATTATCGCAACAGATAATATTTATTGGCTTCCTGGGCCTCTAGGAAATTATTGGAAGTCTATCCTGGAGATGGAATTTTTGATGGGCTTTAGTAGGTACTGCAACAGGACTTTATAAAAGGTGTGTGGTGCGTCTTTGTCCCTTACCAAGATGTTACGCCGGGAGCATGTTCAAGCCTATCTTACTCTATGTGCGCATCTTATACGTTAACCCATCCCTAAGCATCACTCGGTCTTGCCTAACCAATGGCGAAGATAAGACCAAGCTACTTGCCCACACGTACCAGGTGAAGGTTGCGACCGCCGGAGCAAGAACATGCTGTTTGCTTACACTCGTATCAATACTGCTTCTAATTTTAACTGTGATCTTTTCCCACGGAGACGAGACACGGAGGACTATGGTTGAGTTATTTTAAAATTTCTACGCTGCACTTTCATTTTTTCCCTTGGTCTACCTGAATTATCTCGTGTTTAGATGTAATTCATGAGCTACTACATGAGCGATTTTATAGCTTAGTTT
This sequence comes from Pontia daplidice, assembly GCA_963693355.1. Lineage (NCBI taxonomy): Eukaryota > Metazoa > Arthropoda > Insecta > Lepidoptera > Pieridae > Pontia > Pontia daplidice. Next base: position 3,797,728 of record CAVNZL010000137.1, on the reverse strand, counting down.
GACTAGACTAGACTAGCTTGTTTGTTTACTACCCTAGGGAGGTGTATGGTCATAAGGTAAAAAACGACTGTTTTACTAAATTTTTAAATAAAATCGATAACTATAAAAAATAATATCCTACCTACATTGCTTTCAAGGTTAACTACTCTACGGTATAGTTTATCGACAAAAGACAAAAAATATTTTAGTATTACTATCGCTACTTCGATATTTACTAGGCCCTGTATTAAATATCCTCAAATCAAAGTGACAAGGATATGCTTACAAGTTTTCGAGGGAATTATAAAAAATCGATTATTACTATATATATATATATACGTGTTCTGACGCTTATAGCGCGCGGTTCTTCAGGGTTGACGATGATTTCAGAGTAGTAATCATATTTCTCGTTATTTCGTTAATATGTAGTACAAATACCAATAATTAAACGAACATGACAATATGTTTAAAATAATCTCAATACTTAAGATTATTTCATGTATGGATAGGAATGTTTGATTGTATTTATTTAGTGAAATAAAATCAACATAGATTATGTTATATACTAACGTTAATTTTAAATTCATGCCAGTAACAACAATAAGAACACACTAAGCCGTATTATGACGGTACGACAAGACGATGGGGCACTATATTTTATTAACTTTAATAATATTTCAGTATTACGTTACGTACAACCCTGTTTGAATGAAATTCTCAGTCACGGACATCGTACACTCAACGAGAAAAGTTCGCCGATAACTTTACCTGCTGACTGTACTTAATTAAGGCTCATCTATAATAATTTTAATATTATCAATTCAAAGTGAGTTAATTATCTTTGATCATTTCAGGTGTGTTCTTTTAATTTCTTTTATCTTCAGCAATATTTGACGTATTGTGTTTTTAATCACGATAGGAAATAGCAAGACAGCTTTAATATGAGCACCATTGATCAGCGCCAAGACCTTACTGTAACCTAGACTACCGAATAAACGCAATAAAATTGTAAGGCTTATAAAGCTGGTCATGATTTATTACTAACCCAATAATGTGACGTTAATTTACACTAAATGGGTTTTTTGAATAGCTTGTGACCATTTTTCACGTATGATGTATCGTTTTTTAATACACAGTTGGCAACCTTATTAGTAAGTCAACCATAATAGCTTCGCGATAGGTTAAAAACTGAGAATCAAATATTTATTTAGAAAATTCCAATTGGGGAAAATTTAATATTTTTTTAAACCACCAGTCATTTGTATTCAGTCAGAAACCTGCAAGAAGCAATCTAGTCTAGACTAGTCACTCTTTCAAAGTCTTATAAATGCACTTGTGACAGTTTCTACAAAGAGTATTTGTTGATTTGTAATTATTGCAATAGCAAAAGCAAATAAAATTATTTTTCTTACGCATATAATACGTGTAACTAAAATATATATATATATATATATATATATATTTTTTTTTTTTTTTTTTTTTTTTTTTTTTTTTTTCCTTAATATATATATGTGTAAATATTACTATTAAAGGTGATTTAGGAATATAAATGTAATAAGTTGTAATGGACTAAAACACAGAGTTAACAAAATCTTAAAATAAACCAACCATTATTTCTAGATGAAAAATATTCTTTCCTCTCGCCTTAAAAAGATTCAAAGGCTCTAGTTGAATTTTAATAATAATTCAAAGCTTGTTAATGAGCTCCAAGTTTGACGAAGGAAGATTCGCTTTTTATCTGCAATTACAAGAATTTCCTAATTTCTTTGCAAACATATTCAATTTTCTTATTTTACTGACGTTTACCATTTTACAGACCATGGAAAATTATAATAAAAACCTTTATGAATAACCTGAATTATTGTTATAGGCTCGACTGGTTTTATGTATTTCGACCAAAGATTTTATTCATTAGAAGGTTTTATATGGATATCGGCACTAAGAGTGGCTATACTCTATTTTTAAATGGGTATAATGGGCTCATTATATTGATAAATTTATACAGGCGATTGGTTCCACATAGTGCCAAAAAATAGCCATTTTCTTGAAAATTTCATCGTTCCTTTGATGTCGGAGTGAAAAGTATAATATGTATAGGAATAGACAGAATTTAGCATTTTATATGGATTTGAAAAAATCCAAAACCCAACATAATTTCATATAGTATTCCTACTACAACCTAATTAGTTTTTCTGTAGCATAGTTATGACAATAATTCGATATGTTCTCATTATTTTTGATTGAAGTATTGGATTTAAAAGATTTGAAATATTATCTAAATGCGCCTTTATACATTCAATTTAAAAAATATGTTTTCACGTATTCGTAGATCTTTGTGTATTTATATTTATGTACGTGTCGTCTGACATAACGTGTCGATTTATTGGTGCAAAGCTTCCTTATTTTATAAAAGTATTTTTGGAAGCTGTTGAGCAGGCGACAAATTCTGTATGACAACTTAATTGACATCTTAGCTCAAAAATAAAATGAGTTTTTGTAGTGGAGATTTTTTAGTATATATTTTCCAATGTTTCTATAGATATGATGGATTTACATTGATTCACTAACGAAAAATCCCAATTCCACATAATGTTTCTGTTCCGAGCGATAAATTTACATAAATTACCCAAAAAACATTAATGTGGGTACCCATTACAATTGAAAGGTGGAACATTAAAGCTTGCAATTTAGATCAGATAGCATCATTTTGGCGCATTGCCTATTTCATACATGGCAATCCTGATACATTTACTAGCACTTGGCAAAACGCTTGGAAAGCTATATTCCCTTTAATTTCAAAGGGACATGAATCATTTATTAATATTAATTTATTAAAAATGCCTTATCGGTGTTTATTATAATATGTCAGTATGACGTAAGTAATATGTTGATAAGTGTGAATCCTCACTTATTTTTTCGCACATTATTGCAATAATTAATTTACATTCAATGGTGACAAACAACAACAGTATGCCTTTGGAAACGTTTAAAGACAAAACTTTTTTTATTTATCCGTTTATTCTGTTTTAGGTATAGGTACACTGATATATCAATATCAAAGTAGGAACACGATCCGTTTAAAGGTTTTTTTTTTTTAATTTTTCCCCCCCCTTTTTTTTTCCCCCCCCCCCCCCCCCGGGGGGGGCCCCCCCCCCCCCCCTTTTTCCTGGGTTTTTTCTTTGGGGGTTTTTAAAAATTTTCCCCCCTTTATTTTAAGTGGTTCCCCCCCCCCCCAAAAAAATTTTTTTTTTTTTTTTTTTTTTGGGTTTTTTTTTTTTTTTTTTCCCCCCCCCCTCCCCCCCCCCCCCCGGGGGGGGCCCCCCGGGAACCCCCCCCCCCCCCTTTTTTTTTTTTTTTTTTTTTTTCTTTTCCCCCCCCCCCCCCCGCCCCCCCCCCCTTTTTTTTTCTCCCTTTTTTTTTCTCCCCCCCCCCCCCCCCCCCCCCCTTTTTTTTTTCCCCCCCCCCCCCCCCCCCCCCTTTTTTTTTTTTTTTTTTTTCCCCCCCCCCCCCCCTTTTTTTTTTTTTTTTTTTTTTTTTTTTTTTTTTTTCCCCCCTTTTTTTTTTTTTTTTTTTTTTTTTTTTTTTTTTTTTTTTTTTTTTTTTTTTTTATGTTTAATAGTGACGTTTTTAGAGCATTTATTACATAAATAGGGCACATACATTTTACAAGTACAGATATTCTTTTATTTAATGAGTATTATATTTAGACGTAAGAAGTTATTCCTAATTGCACTCTTCAAACAAAACTTCTATAAAGTGTGGTCTCCATTATAATGAAAAATAAAAAATAAAGTATAAAGTTTAAATAAAGTATATTAGAGGTATAAATAATTAATTTTAATTCAGTTTATTACGTAACATATTTTAAACTGATTCTCTTCAATCGTAATATGTTTAGACAAAATTCACCGTTTCATGAAGCAGAATTGGAACATTATTTTATAAATTTCAAAAACTAACAACGACAAATAATGTTGTTCTCGTCACTTTCAACTAAATTAACTAAGAGTAAAAATAATCGAAAAATAACAAAATAAACATTTTCTATTTACTATGAAACGCATTGTTGTACGGGGTAAGCTTAATTCCAAACAGACTAGTTATTAAATAAGGAGACCTTATTAAGGTTTTGAGTAAGATTTATAATTTCCTTTTTCGTAGACAGTTTTTCCGTTGCTTTCAACTCTCAAAAGAATTCCCAATGAAGATATGCGTATTGTAAGCATCAAGAACTTAATCTTCTACATTGTATTAAGAGTGACGTCACCAATATTTCAAATAAAGTGGTTTCATTTTATATTATACGGAAGCATACAAAACTTAGTCTGACATTATGCCATGTTTTATTTAGAATGACGTCACACATACATCCAAACTAAACGTGTACATAGCAGCAAGATCAATATGCGCCTGTTAAAATGAGGGACTCAGCACTAATTTCATCTAAATATAAACTTTGAAAAAGATTGCTAAAAAGATTAAAAGCCAAAGGTAATTAGGGTTTTCCAACAAATTGAAACAAAGGTCGTGACAAAAATTCAAAACCTCGAAAACTCATTAAAAGGGATTGGTTGCAACAAGAACTTATATTATTATTATTATTTTGAGAATTTTATATGAGCTATTGAATTATAATGATTGGTAATGTGCTGATGGAACTATCAATTAACGTTTGAAGGGATACATACTTGCTATTGCCTTCCCTTACGTTAATTAAGAGACCCGTTCACAATAATGTATACGATATGTTTTATAGTCTGTACTCTGTAGCCATTCTCGATAAATGCATTATGAAACACAAAGTATCAATTTCAACTAATAGTTCCTCACGGTCAACCAAATCAACAATCGGTATTCATCGTTAATATTCAACAAATATTGATATTCACATTATGTCTTTTGTGTTTCTTACTTAGGAGTACCTAATTTTTCATCAAATAAATCGCAACGATATTTTAATTCTTAAAATTCCACTGGAGACCCTGGGCTTAATGATGGGAAATGTTAACCAAAATAAGATTGCAAAAATTTGATAATTTAGAACCTTATCTTTAACTATTACTAATTAAGAACATTAATAAAACTACCCCAATGCTGCATATAACCCAAGTCCCGCGTTAAATCAGACCCTACCGAAATGGATACCAATGAACGAGACGTTAATGACACAGTGTTTATGACTTTATAGGGCACAGTCCATAAATTTTAGCGGCTGTTGGTGGACCAAAAATTTAATATTTATGTCAAACGTTATGGTTAAATTTTACAATTGTACAATAAAATACACTAACTGAAAAATCATCTATTCAAGAAAATGACGTTGATGGAGGGTTTTACCCACGTAAGCGATTCTGTGTACAACTCAATTTTGAGTCTCAGAGCGTTTTCCCATACTGTATGAGCGAGTTTATAGAAATACATAATAGCAATTATGTAAATCCTTTGATGCCCAGCTGGTGTTCGAATGCTCTGTGTCGGGGTTCAGGGTTGAGTGGCTACTTAATATAATGCACATAAATTTATTGTTATTTAACACCACTTGTCCATATAACCAAACTCATTTGTAGTCAATGTGTTACATATATTTATAAAAAGTATATATGTACGAACCATAATACAAGTTATAAATTCTTTATTAACATGGTGCCTAACGACTGTGTGTGAAATGGTCTTGATATTATTATTATTTTACAGTAGCCTGATTAATATTTAGTAAAAAAAATATTTTGCATGAATTATGATATTTACAGTAATATTTACCTACTTCACCTATGGGTGAGAATAGAATATATACTTAATTCATCTCAATCTCATTTTTAAAAAAGGAATAATTTACATTGAAGGAAAAAAATAGAGCATTACGTAATCATATGTTAGAAATGCGTGGTAAATTGTATTAAACATACTTTGTGAATATCCTCAAATTTAAAAAATCGTATCTTTATATCAATAGGGTTTAACAATCTCAGTTATATTGGAAGGCTCGTTTTGTTGAAAAAGTATGGAAAGTTTTGTGTATTTGAAATGTATTTAGATCCAGACAGGTCATTGGGTCGAATACCTCATTTTTATTACTAACGATACGGCCTGGCATTTCGCTAATCAATTTATAACAATTACCCTTACATCAGGGTCTTAATCATCCAAGACCACGAAGAGCATTTTGGTTCTAATAATATTTAATGTTCCAGAATATTCTTGATTTCTATCCATACATGAGAATATTTGAACATCCCTGAAAATGTGAATCTATATATAGCACCTAGCTAGTTGAAGACTAAATTATGGCTGAATTAGTCATTATCCGCCTTACCCATTATAAAGATTGATTGTCATAGTAGATTAATATTTATTTATACATTGTTAATATAATTATAAGTTTATACATAATTAACATTTCTTTTTAATGTTGAATTCTTCAATATTCGGTTTAAGATAAGATTCTTTGATAATGTCGCCTATTTGCAACGAAATTATAATCTATGTAAACTGCTGGCGTTCCATATTTAAATAAATAAATAAAATAGGGAAGTGATTTAGAACATTTAATGTGGCCCGCAAATTTTTTGAGAAGTTTAGCAATGTGGTTTTAGATATTGTGTTTGCATCTCATGTATATAAAGACGTATTCATACAGACACACATTACTGCAAATCGTGTCTAAAGTAAAACCGTGTCTTAAATATAAACTTAATAATCTTAAATATTTAAAATATCAGAAAACAAATTAGCTATTTCTTCAGTATATGCAATATAATGTAGGTGTTCTGTAAATCGCGATACCTAAAAAAATGAAGAAATAACACCGGAGTTATCAAAAGAACAATATAAATCGGGTAACGGAGCATACAAAAGGAATTCAGGGTTTCACAGTTCGTGTCAAGTGGCCACTCATTTTTACATTTATTACAACCTGTGCCAAGCGAAAAATAAATTTGGCAGATAAGTATACAGTTTAACAAGATTTTAACTATGGTCTGAAGTATTTTGTTACATAAGATATTTTTTTGCGTTTCGTTTCGTCACAACCAGCTGGTGCATACGACTTCGTCTGTGTGGATTTTACACTCTTGTTAAACATAAAAGAAGTATGAGAGTGCCAACTCTTTGCTTTAGATGAAAATGACCTCTCCCACGCATATTTGATTTAGTATGTTCTGATATTTCTTTCAATTCCCACACGAGCCTGTCATTTGACGTAGTTTATACATTTGAAATAGACGTAGTTTGTGAGAAAATGTAAGGTAAAGGAACCCAAATCTGTACAAACTTAATGCTGTAGTTTTTTAAATATCCAAAGAGGACTCTTGAAAAGCAATAAAGCTGTTGACCAGCAATAAAAGACGGATGTGTTCCTATTATTATTCTAGACACTTTTGTCAATACACAGACATTTTACCTCTATAGTTTTATAAAAAATAGGTAGTATATGGACACAATAAAAATATCACTGGCAAACGAAACTAAAGAAGAAATAATTTGTGGTTAGTGAAAATAGTGTGAGATTTCGACAAGTAATGTAATCTAATCACCGTGTATTTTGAAAAAAGAATTAGTGATCACAATCCTAGGAAGGATTTCTATCCAATGCTTCTTAACATGACAGAATATCGCTACAGCAAACAATAAAAACTTTTAACAATACCTGTAAAAGTTATAACAATGCTTCAGATTTTAGTTTCAAGTGTTGTTCAAAACTGCATTATGAGGTATAAGCAATTATCGTTGTTGTAATGTATTAGTTTTAATTTATACATTTCAATATCACAAAGAATATATAAATATATAATTAAATATATATTTATAATTGTATATATGCGATTTAAAAAACCTTGTATTATATAAATTTATTTTTTTTCATAAGCTATATCATCTATACTGATGATAATAAACAATACAAGTCTATATTAATAATATAAAGATAAAATCCTTAAATATCTTTGTATCGAATAAAGTAAAAATCGAGTGAATCTGTTTCAAATGCATTCATGAGTATCAGCAAGTAACCTAGGCATAACATCATAATATGGTGAAAAAAAAGTTTACTTTAAATGAAACAAAATACTTAATAAGACAAAACTGGTCTGGACTTAATTATACGCATAGATATTACATGAGCTAGATTTAAAAAAAATTGTTAGCTCAACTCATCTTATATAACCTGCTCTGTTGCCAACCATTGCTACATTTTGCATGTAGATCCGTAGCAAGTATCATAAGACTAATCGTAGCACCAACTTCAAATCAATAAAGTACATGCGGGTTGGTCACCTACGATATGTCACAATTACTCCTAATATAAGGTAATGGCGTGTCGATCAAGATCCGATTATTGAGTTTGACCAAACTCGGAAATAATCGGCAAAGCAATCAAGACTGATTGTTAGGCTTGGGTTAAATTCCGAGGAAGGCTATGTCAAAGGCTAAGCCCCGGTAGTACATACATCAAATGGATTGGATAAATAACACTACAGGTGTTAGAATTGGTTCATATAGAATATTTGGTGATTCATTTAGCCATTTTCATTGCATTTTTTAAAAATGTATATTAATACATAGTTAGAATTACAATAGTACAAAAGTTTATTATGATGTATGTCAAAATTTTCAAAATACATTATTAGATGATCACCACATGTCAGACTTTCTTTTGTTTCCCACCATACTTAAGTAGAGTCGCAGAAACTTTTGTTTACAAAAGAGACCCAAGTTATATATTTGTTTGATTAATATTATTATCGTAAAACATTTTACAAAAGCTTATAGACTACTTAGTCTTCTTAAAAGTATTTTAAGTAGCTTATAGAAAGTATCAATATTTTTTTACAAATATACAGAGAAATATGATTTCACTTGGTGATCTTAAGATTCATTCTGTTACTACTTTCACGGATCAATTATTCACACCTGAGAGCGATATCTTCAAATTTGACTAGTTTTTGACTACCCTTGCACTATGATAAAACTTTAGTTTTCAGTAGGTAAGACCAATATAGAGTAGCTGTATGATATATTGAATTACATTTGAGTAACGAAGCTTCGCGCCATACTAAAATATGAACTGCGATAGGAACTATAAATAACTTCAGTAGATTTTAGGGTAGGGTATATTCATTGGGCCCCAAATTAAAGTAACAAAAAAGGAGAATATGAGAAGCGATTAATTAACATATTGATAAATTTAAATAATTTTGAAACACGAAAAAATACTGCTATATGCTACGCTATATAATACAAGTTCAGTATAATATATTTTATTGAATAAGATTTGAGCATAGATCGAAGTGTCTCAAAAAAAGAAGTTTCCAGCCAGTGACGTTATTATAATTTTTAAAGAAACATGTTGCTTTTAATAATAAACTTAAGTAAAGAATTCATTTATTGTTATCTCAATACTGAAACTCAGTAATCACAAAAACCACTTGTAGGAGCCAAGGGTGCATATTTCTACTTTCTCAGGATTTCTAAGCTGTATAAATGCGACGAAGTCTTGAAACGATGGAGTTAAAATCCCGATAAAATCGAGCTCTGCTGGTACTCTCTCGTATTTATATTAATTCACCTTTGCTGTACGTTGTTTTAATATACACTATATATGTAAAATAAATTTCTATTATATTTTAATAATCCCGTGTACAATACTCATTACAACGTTTTTGAAATATGATGTAAACGTTATTTAATTTATAATAATAAATAATAAAGTTCTTGGCTCGATTAACATGTAATTTAAATAAAATACTCATACTTCGCAAAAGATGTGTTTTATTATATTTTTTTATTCATTATTTGTTACTACAAGAAAATTACTAAAGCGCTCAGCACATACTCTAATCATATACTTACATTCGAATCATCCAATTTTTCAATAATAGAATATAGAAATAGGATATGTTAGATATCACACTTTGAATTTTAAACTCTGGTACATGTGAAATAGAAACTCAATTAGATGAACCAATTCATGGATATAATTATTTTTGTCTTGTCTTGTCTTTCGTCTTCTTTCATAGCGGAGTAAATTATCTGCACTTATAAGACGCTTTCAAATTTGTTCGTCAATTTCATAAATTAAATTTTAATTAAAAATTAAGTTTAGAAAATATAAATTAAGCGGTCGCCACTTAAAAAGGATTAAGGATTGCTTTTTAATGAAGAATATTCTTTCTTTATTTTCTTTCGTTCGTTCGTTTTTTATTTTTGGGCAAATAAATGCAAAAATAACATGTGATGTGTATAAGAATCATATATAAATTTATATAACATCTATGATTCTATGTCAATAATATAATAAAGTGTTTTTTTTTATATTATTAGTCATCTCGTGATCATACTTACTGCAAAATTTGTAAACTTTAATTTTTTGTAAAGATTTTAAAATTTACATCAGTAATTTAGATTCTTCCTAAACATTCCTAAAGCAATATGTATGTAAAATCAATGAACCATAAAGATTTGAATATAATTTCTCTTGAGCATGCAATACTCCTATAATAATTGGATGTTTGAAAATCATTTTATACATAACATCGCAGCTTATATGAATGTGATAGAACATTCGATTGAACAGTATTTTTTCTGATTTCCTGGATTCATGTGGAACTGGAACTGCGCAGTCAAAAGCACCCCTGTGTAAAGTGTGTGTAATAAAATGCATGACAAATATTTGAAAAAATGAGCACACAGGTTTAAATCACATGGTAGTTCTTGTGAGTTGATTCATAGTAATAAGGTCTTTATTATTATTAAACAACAAATAATAGATTGAAAACATAGATAAGGATAGAATTATTCATCTCTCCAGGGCCTAAAAGTTTCTATTATAAGTGTACTTTATGAAGAACAAAAGAAATATCGTTTAAGCTAAAGTTTTTCACTTTAAATAGTTTCGAACCACTGAAAGTTCGCAACTCGAGATTTAGTTTCCGACCACAAAAATTTTACTTTGATAAAAAGTAGTTTAACTACCGGATAAAGTATTGAATAAAATATTGCACTTTTACTGGTAATTCGTAAGTGTTGAATAAATTTGCCTTTGCTTTTAAAAATAATTTTAAATTGGGAAATTTAACTATTTCCGCAACCAAAAGACAGCGACCAGATGGCGCTAGTGGAACGTGCCCCGACGTATTTTTTGGAGATTCCATTTAAAAAATGTCGGCAAGCATTACGAATAAATGCATGTTGTTATATGTCTTTTAACATTTGACAATTAGTACTGTCTGATTCGTGGTCTCTGATATAATCTCTCTGATAAATCTGAACTAGCGACCTATGTGACCCTCCATTCTACCGTTACGAACGAATCTTCCGAAGTAATTATTTGGTCCGTCTTTATATTGATTTACCATTCTTTATTTTATAAGTTACTAATTGTTAAATTGTAATAAATCTCTGTGTTATCATATTATAGTTTCCTTTTTGATGTTTGGGCCACACTATCCCATATGTCGGATAAATCATATAAGTATTTTTTAATTATATTTTATGTATATTAAGTATACTTACTGTCTTTCTTTCTGTTCAAAGTTATTATTTGTCCTTCATTGCATTTAATTCAACGACTGATTCAAATGTTTGTGAAATGACACAAAATTAATAGCGGATTCACTATTTATGAAAAAGACTCAATTCATCTGAACCATTTAATTAATTTTCATTGTCTAGGGAACTGGAGTGTTTTAATACTAAACACTATAAAGCAATATTATAATCACCTTTAACTGAATACCTTAATCTAATATATAAAATTCTCGTGTCACGGGGTTCGAACTTGAACTCCTCCGAAACGGCTTGACCGATTATCATGAAACTTTATGAGCGTATTGAGTTGGTCTGAGAATCAGCCAACATCTATTTTTCATCCCCCTAAATTTTAAGGGTAGTCCACCACTAAATTTTTATTTTCTATTTTTTATGATACAACATACAAAAATACATGCAATCCTAAATTTTCTGCCTTCTACGATCAACCCTTATTTTTTATTTATTAATCGAAAATTAAATCACATTAGGCAAAACAACGTTTGCTGGGTCAACTAGTATTATATATAACAATATTTTACGGTTTTGTTGTTATAATCTACAATTTGGATGGACTACGAATATATTTAACGTAGGTAGGTATAAACAACTCTAAATCTCCCGTCTACGATTCCTTACGTAACCATATCCTTAGAATATCTTGTACATAGTTAGTAACAAGATACACTTAATACAATTTTATCAGACCATGTTCAAAGCAAGAAAACTTTAAGCTATCCTACGTTCCTATGCAAATAGGATTTGATAAGCTTTTCGTTGCAAAATATAGGGTAGTGAATGCAAATGCATAACAGCAAGAGATATTTTTACATTTTACATTTACTATATTGTACACAAATGAGAAGCATTGATAACTTACTTCATAGAATTGGTTATTAGTTAAGCGATATAGTTTGGTATTGATAGAAAAGAAAGAGAAAATGTTCACCCTATGAATGATTTATATTTGTGTTTAGCAAGATATACCGATTTGTATCATCGTATGAAATATTATTTCAGCATATGGAAAGAATTCTGGACGATATATCTTCGAAGTGTTTTGTGAATTGCACGTGTGAGCGTGGACTTCATGGTCAATGAAACATTCAATATTTTAATAATAAATACGATATATATTCCTTTATATATTATTTGAAAGATAAAAGTATTAATTAACATCGGTCCAATAGCTATTTGGCAAGCTGCCTTGAACGCCGTCCATTTTGGCGTATATTTGGTTTGGTAAATTTTTAAGTATGCGAAATATGGAGGGTCATAGCGTTTAAATTATTGATCTCAAACACTTTAATGCACCTAGAAAGAAAAATTAAGATACACCATACCAGCACATTTTTATTATTACGTCCTTACACGTGAAATATTTTTTTTTAAATGGCTAATATTACATCAGTTTGTACCTTTGTCTTTCCTCGACATTTTTGTTTGTTTGAATTGATTAACAGCGTATTATTCAAGATAAGATTATGAATAATCGAATTTCTTACTCTACTAATCTCTAGAAAACATTAGAGGAATTTCCACTGTCAAGATTACATCATTTCCCTGACGTAATATCCTATGATGACACCCAGCCAAGTGGAATAACAGATATGGGTATAATTCCCGAAATATATTGAGCCCAGTAGCATTGAAACATAGCCCCTTGCTTACCTACAAAGATAAAGGAGGCACCGTTCCTTCGTTTAAGTTAGGTCAAGTTTTTGTCTTATGGTGGTCAAAAACTGTCTTGTCAACAGTTGAGGTTTTGAAGGTTGGTCTATCATATTTAACTTAACTTTGATATTCTTAACTGCTCAGTCTGACATTTCCTTTGTAGAAATGACGAAGACATAGCTAAGTTATAATATTACTGTTATTGATTAAAAGCCCTGTAATAGTATCTATTACAAAATTGTAGTACAAAAAGCCTCGTACAATATGCAAGTACTATAAAATCAATTCATAGTAACGAGGTTTAAATCATAAATATTTTTATAAGTTATAGAAATTATTTGTATCATTAAATTCAAATTATAAAAGACAAAAGATCAAGGTTTCTAAATTTATATTTATCTTATTTCGCATCACGAATGAATGGCTCCGCTAGCCCGTAAGCTAATAATAACTAAAGACCGCTGAGTCAATCGATTATGTTTCTTTAATAATATTGAAACAACATTAATATGCATCTAACATTACGTATATCAGGAAATATAATTAAGTAAGCGAGTAATGAACAGAGTGAAGTTATATTTATTTGACAAATTATAGTATTAACACATACACACTAACTAAATAACTAGATAAGAGCTTGTGCGTAAAATGATACTAGATTGCATATGTGACGTATTAAGTAAGGGGTCACTTAGGTGTATATACAGTATCTATATACATAACCGAAGACCCAGAGGTAAACATAGACTAAACCTTTCACCGATTTTAATGAATTTTGGACATTTATAGGTGTCGAAAATTCAATAAAATTCAGTGTCGTGATTAGTGATAGTCCTTTAACAATCAATTAAGGTCGGTTTAGGTTACAGTTATTAATTAGAACACGAAATGTAGTATTAACTCTTAACTCTAGGCTCCAACATCGTCGTTTCAACTATATTCGCTCTATGAAACCGAGTTTCGAACAAATCTTAAGAAAAAATTACATCAGATACAGAGACATGCATTTATACACGAGTCATTCTCAAGAAACATTAACATGTGTTTTGAATGAGACAAGTAATTATCATATTTTCATAATATAATAAGCTCTAGAAAGCCTTAGAAATATGCATAATTCAAAATTGTGAATTGTAAAAAACTATGCAAATTAAGGCCTTAAGATATTCTTAATACATGCCATGACGCGGGTGTAAATTCATTAATTAACTGTGCACAGTTTCCTACGCCACTATATTAACTGGCTAATAGGATTGAACAGAGGTCAATAAAACAATGTGTATAAAATGGCGCACTAATACCAAAAACTATAGAAAAACTTCCCATCAAAAAAACCTAATAGTAGAAACAGCTAATACACATTGTTTTATTAAAAAAATAAGTTTAAAGTATACTCTATCATAAATTGTTTTCATGCTCTTAATTAAAACCAAACGAAACTTAATATGAAGCTTTATACAATATTTTTCTTCGATAATTTATTTCTAAATTCAGAGATTCTTAAATGTATTTTTCAATACAAAACTGAGTTCCTACATTAGCCCGGAGGCGTTTAATAAGAATCGACTGAAGAACGAATGGTTTTGACACTTAATGGCATGATAATGAATTTAAGAAAAGCTCAGTTCAATTATTATTTTCTTTTCCGCCGGTTACCTTTGATAAATCTATATATTTAGTAATTATAAAACTATAAGTGGTGGTTTGTTTACATTATTAATACTATTTACACGGTTATGTATATGAAAACACTGTAGACTATCTAGAGAGGACAGTCAAATGTCACTTTTATACCTTTTTCTTGTATATTTATACTGTATTTATATATTTACGAATAATAATAAATAACGTTTATGACATAAAGAGACTGTTGTCGATTCGTTCTATTCAATAAAAATCCGCGACAATCTCCACCGTGCTTAAAATATCTTTTAAACCTAAAATGTAATATGAGCCTGTATTGCATTTTTGCTGTGTGAATAGCTTATTTCAACGAACGATATTATAGAAATTGTAGATAGTCAGCAATGTCTCTGACTCACTGTAAAAGGTTGCTAACTTCAATGTCACAACTCTTCAAAGGTCGAATGCTCTGTCAATAAGTTCAAAGTTTACAAAACATTAACGAGGGATTTATTGTTTGCTTTTAATTATTTCATAAAGCAAATATAACACTTAACGCTGGATTTAAATAATAGCGGAAATAAATTACAATGAGAAAAAAAATCTATACACGAAAAATACACAAGTTTAATTATATTTTTTAAATAAATATAGAATATATAAGTATTAATTACACTTTCACGTTTTAACCTACATAATTTGAAGAACACGATCATTTTTGGTAGCAATCAATATTCCAACTTTAATATTATACTACTTCTACGTCACCCTTAATAATAATATCAGGACAAATTTCACGCACCGTTTGGTGGCCTCAAGGTGAGCTATGTATAACTGCCCATAACACTATAAATTGTATTATGGGTACAACATCATAAACATAAAAGTACTTATATGCTTTTTGTAAAAATAAAAATTATTACACCCACAGCCAACAAGTATGCTCAACACTAATTTTAGGCTAACATTTTAAGAATAGATCTCTAGTTTTTTGTCAAGTCAGCGTCTTAACTCCACTGCCACTGCACTCAATAAAAGTCATTTGACACAGGACGCTATAATATAGTTGTTTAATTTTATTTGAACAGTCTTCCAACCGCCACCGCCATACTTAATTCACATAATAATAGATTCTGTTTGACGTTTAAAACTCTGAAATTTTTTAGTGAAAGAGATGTGTTTTAGACGAATCCAGATAAGTAGTATTAAGATAATAATCGTTACTATTATATTTCAAATGTTCCTATTGAAACTTCGCCAGGAGTAAAAAGCTCTATTTATAGTAATATTAAAAATAGTAACAAAATATACTAAAAAATTCAAAACAAATGTAACCAAAATCAAAGTTTGATCTCTCTTTCCTGTTGGCAGCATTTACTCGCTTTACCGTGATGCGTTAGGGCCACTGCGCAATCAATACTACGAAGGAAATTTTATAAAAAAACCCGGAATGTTTTAGACATTTAAATTAGACGACGCGGTCCGCATAGAAGCCTTATAAAGATGAATAATAAAATCTAAGACCAATTAAGAGTCAAAGTGCCAACGAATTATTTTATTATCAATGTATTTTGTGCACCTAGAAACCTTCCGAAAGTTAAAAGTGTACGTTATCCACTATCACTAGGTTGAAACATGATTCGAGGAATTTGGAATACCACATATTCATCGTAGTTTATGCTAAATGAAAATATTATTACTATTATCACATAACATAAATAAATTTGGTATAAGTATTATTCTGAGATGCCAAAAATATCGCAACACAAAAGGCAGAAGTAAACAAATAACACGGTGAGAATTTGCAGAATAAAAAGAAATCCGATATGGCTTATCAAATTACCCGTTAACAATATTTGGTATGTTTTTGGGAGGCATATTTTGATAACAAAATATTTGATTTGATAGAATTATTTACGTGAATACAATTCGTCTATATTCATTAGATTTTCTTTTGTATATTATAAATATTACAATATAATAGTATAATCTAATATATTAGATTCTCGTGTCACAATGTTCGAACTTGAACTCCTCCGAAACGGCTTGACCTAATCTCATGAAACTTTGTGAGCGTATTGAGTAGGTCTGAGAATCGGCCAACATCTATCCCCCTAAATGTTAAGGGAAGTCCACCCCTAAATTTATTTTTTAGAGAATTTTTTTATAATACAACATACAAAAATATATACCTACAAAAATCCTAAATTTTCACCCTTCTACGATCGACACTTATTTTTTATTTATGAATTAAAAATTGAAATCATATGTACGGCAAAACAACGTTTTCCGGATCAGCTAGTAATTTATATAAAGGACGACGAATGATTTAAATTCTAAAAACTCATAACTCATCGTTATATCGTAATTAACTCGAGACTCTTTAAGCCGGCCTTATTAATAACTAGTTTTGTATTCGTATTTAGAATTTAATTCGTTTCTCGCTTAATGTGATTATCCTATGGATATCGGTGCCAAGAACATGAGATCATAATATGCAACATTTAATAAGATTATTATTATATTATTTTTATTTTGTAAAACGAGATCGAGGAAACATTATAAGCTTAGTAAATATATTCATTTTGTATTACGTTAATGACGGGAAAAGTCTTTTCACGAAAATGCTTTTCAATATTTCTATTACATTCTCTTCAGTATACAGGTTCAAAGAAACGTAAGTAAGGTTAAATTCTATTTGCTCGCTACGTGTTAGTAGGCGAGCTATTTCACACTCCACCGACTCTAATATCATCGACCACATCATTTATTTGCTCGAGGATTAACTGTTCCACTATCGAAGATTCTGAGACACTGGGGTGACTTTTTATACTAAGCAAAGGTGAAAATGGGTTAGGCTGAGACAATGTACTGTGTTTCAAGGTGTCAAAACCAGTCAGTCTAGGTCTAAACCTAGACTGCTATTGTAGTTTGTCTATTTCTTTTATATATTTATACTTTGTATAAGTGAGCTTGTACATAGCTATAAATTAAATAGAAAATATAGTATGTGGAATATTTAACCAACCTTATTGATCGTAAGTAAGAATCTAAATATACCTTTCAAAGAATACCAAATTAAAAACGGTGCATACATTCCATTGACTTATAACTCAATTAGGTTAATTTTAATATGTTATACGCCAAGGAGCTCTAATCTATATACGAGTATATACTACGAATATATCTATATACTTAGAAGTCCACCTTCCGTAGTAGGTACGACTTCTAAGCATTATTTGCCGCTGGACCCTCGTTACAACCCTCATTATAACAAAAATTAAGAATGTCTTATCCAAAACAATTTTATTTTACAAGAAATTCTTTTGCATTACTTAATCTTGAACTTTTTTATATTTGAGTAAATTATTACGAATATAAAATTTTATTCATTATTACAATTTATACATATTCATTTATGAATGAATTACCGATGAAAGATAAATTACGATACTTTACATTGAAACAATACCAAACTTAAATATATATAAAGTGTACTGGATATGGGTGTTATTAACGAGAAAGAAATTTAGTTAATATAATACTACATAAGTGTCAACTACGTTTACGCCGTGTTTAAGAGACAGACGAGAAGTTAGTTACTTTAGTTAAAACCCTGCAATTTTTTGTACAATAACAAAACATTTCATTTTAACATATCTTCCAGGGGTTTTTTAAAAATAGTTATCAGTTACTGCGTCTTGCAGCTAAGAAAATACTGGGACTATTACCTAGGGTTTGGACGTACTACAAGAACATCTGGTTTCATTGGTTCTGTGATTGGTAGCTGAAGGAGGAATTGTTGTGATTGGATCACTCCTATTCATTCTTTACCAGTCTGTCTAAAAGGATGATAAATTTGTAAATATTATTTCACGGGCCCAATATACATATTTAATTTCAGTTATTTTCTGTTATTGTTTTGGCTCTCTACTTTGTAAAGCTGAATGTTTTAAACTGAATGTTTATACAGAGGCTTCAGGCAGTCCATCCAAACCTTTATTTATGAATGCAAAGTTTCTTATAAAATGAGACTATTGTCCATGGCACAGAATATACACGAATATTTAAATCATATTTCTTAAAAATGCTGTTTTAACATTTTTTTTTAGAAATATTGTTTTTATGAAAGGTTTTTGTTTTAATTTTTTATTCTTGTTGAATTGAACTAAAAATTACAAGCCACATTTTTGGATAATATAATACCCTTTAACTGGATTACTCAAAACTTTACCTTCACGTTTAGTTGCGTGTATAATCCTTTACTCTGTATAATATATAAAAAATAAATCCAGGACACATTTTAAAACGGTCCCAGAATCAACAAAAGTAAGAAATGCTTTATGTATAAGATATATTTATATATATAATTCTTCTTGAGTGTTATGTCACTGGACCGATTTTGATGAAATTTTTTGTGTATAATTTTTTGGATAATAAATATATTATATTGTATTGTATAATAAAAAAAAATTGTGTATAATATAAAATTCTCGTGGCACGGGGTTCGAACTTGAACTCCTCCGAAACGGCTTGACCGATTCTCATGAAACTTTGTGAGCGTATTGAGTAGGTTTGAGAACGGCCAACATCTATTTTTCGGCCCATCCCCCTCCCCTAAATATTAAGGGTAGTCCACCCCCTAAATTTTATTTTTTATTTTTTAGACAAAATTTTTAGTTTCTATTTTTTTATGATACAACATACAAAAATACATACAATCCTAAATTTTCCACCCTTTTACGATCAACCCTTATTTTTTATTTATTAATTGAAAATCACATCTATGGCAAAACAACGTTTGCCGGATCGGCTAATGTATATATAAAAATAATATATAAACAAGAATATATAAATATAACAATACGAGCACAGCTAACTATACAATCATCTCACAAATATACATTTTCCTTGGAATCGACCCTATAATAATATATTATAGCGATGTTATTTTTTAATATATAGCGAAGAAACCAAAGCCTTAAAATTTATTGAAACTCAATTTATTTCATTTTGAGCCACTGTTGCTTATATTACTGTGCCGCTGTCCAGTCCACTTCCACAATACAATGGCGCATCTGTTAACGATGAGAGCACGCAATTGTAGCTTTTAACAACCTATGATTAAATGCGCTGTTTGCTTGAACGTCCGATTATACTTTAAATTTTTATTACATTACTAGCGAGTGATTTTATAACTGGATCTTTTTCTGAGTTAAAATTTTTCCATATATCACAGCTATGAACAATCGAATCGTTCCAATTTAATTGTATTTTCAAGTTTTATTATCACTATTCTTTTGTCGAGGAAGTTCACAATGATGTATTTACAAACGAGTCAATACGGTTTGAGCTTTGGTTACATTATATAAAATGCACAACAGTAGATGAAATCCCATCCCATCCAATTTTTTGCGAATATATTTCATTACTGTTACGGTAGACTTACACATAATAACAAAGAGTAAATAAAACTTTAAAACGCTGATTGTACGCAATACTTTTATAGTTTTTTTTTTTAATTTAAAGTTATTCAATCAAAATTAAATTAGTATTAAGGAGTTTATATAAGAAAGAATTATTTGCAAATCATCTTATAGTAATACTTTTAATATTATTCTACTATCGCAAAATGCCGTACATTGTATTTAATTTTCAATGATTAAATCACGTGATTTGCGTTTCTATTGCTACGAATGAAATCTATTCAAATCGAAATAGGTCAAAAATATCATAAAAATGAAAATACTTTGAAGAAGCAATTTGGGTGTTTTGCGAAGGAAATCGTTAGCCGTTATAAGGGATGAAACACCATAATGATTTACTAGCTTAAGCTTGCGGGTTTCGCTTGAACATTATAAATATTTCGTCTGGTGTAAGTGGAAGTATGACTTACTGACTATAAATATTTAAAATAATAATTTTAATTGCTTAGCAGTTGTTTTTCTTTCCCTTTTTCGCTATTTTTAATTGTTGTATCTCTATATACGATTTTTGGTTCTCTTTATTTATATTTGTATGTCAACTGACTGTTAATGGTGTAATCTAAATGTGTGTCCTTGATATTATTATTACATCTTCTATTGCCCTCGTAGTAAAGCATGAAATAGCCAATGAGAGCGAGTATCAACGAGTAAAAAGTTAAAGAAACGCTTCAAAAATGTCTCAAATATCAGGCGGAGACTTCTTTAACCTAGTCAAATTTTATGCAGACGTCAGCTTCTTACACTTTTAGTAGCACCATTATTTTGTATTTCATCCCAAACGTACAGACGTGACGTAACAAAATTATCGACATTCGTGAAGGAAAACGAGATAAATATCTGTAACAAAAATTTTGTCTTTAAAGTTTTGATGATTTTTTTTTTGATCTGTCCATCTCAATCTAAACATTAACATTTTCTTCTTAAACACATAATCTAAAAATTTTTTATTTTTCACTAACTTCTCTCAAAGACTGGTATTTTGATGAAATTTTTTGTGTGTCTTCAAGGGGTTTGAATGGTTTAGATTCACAATTTTTCCCTACAATGTTTTTTAATTAATTTTTAATTTATTAGTAGTTGTTGATTTTGGAATTTTTACATTGATCCACCAGCCTACCATCGCAGTGTCAATTTTAATAATATTCGAATTTATTGAAAATTGAAATCCATTATACAAAAACGTTCGATAGCTAGTCTTATATATAAAATTCTCGTGTCACAGTTTTCGTTCCCATACTCCTCCGAAATGGCTTGACCGATTCTCATAAAACTTTGTGAGCGTATTGAGTAGGTCTGAGAATCGGCTAACATCTATTTTTCATCCCCGTAAATGTTAAGGGTGGTCCGTCCACCCCTTTTTTTTTTCTTTTTTTTTTGGACAAAATTTCTTATTTTTTATTTTTCTATAATACAGCATACAAAAATACATACAACCCTAAATATTTACCCCTCTACGATCAACCCCTATTTTTTATTTATTAATTGAAAATTGAAATCACACGTATGGCAAAACAACGTTCTGCGGGTCTGCTAGTTATTTACAAATATAACGAATGGTGTAAGTTGGCTTTTATTCGAAGACTGGTTAACAATTCATTTTGAAATACATTTATAGCTTCCTATAAGCAAAAATAGCTTAAGTAACCGTTCATTAACGTTAACAGCTCTGAATGAGGTCGAAAAACTAAAAAATCACGACTAAATCTAAAGAAATTAATTACAGATAATATATGTAAAATTATCAGAATATAATTTCTCTATTTTATAACTGAAATTATGTCTCTCACAACCGATCTACATCCTACATAATACTTGGAGAGCTTTGAGCACGCGATTGATTCTACGTAAACATTGTTCCCATAAATCGATTCATTTTGAATTAACAATGGTTTAATCTCACTGCTATTTGCGTATGCATAATTGTGTCATTTTAACCATTTCTTCTTTTTTAAATACCTTATATGAGGATACATCCTCTCATGTACCCGTCCCTATTTGTATATTGTATATTCATCTTTATATATATAATGTATTTGTAGATTGTGTATGTCTAACTTCTCTCAAGCGACTGGAACGATTTTGATGAAATTTTTTGTGTGTTTTAAGGAGATCTGAGAATGGTTTAGATTCACAATATTGTATATACAATTCTAGTGTCACAGGGTTCGAACTTGAACTCCTCCGAAACGGCTTCACCGATTCTCATGAAACTTTGTGAGCGTATTGAGTAGGTCTGAGAACGGCTAACTCTGTTTTTCATCCCCCTAAATATTAAGGGTAGTCCACCCCTAAATTTTATTTTTTAGACAAAATTTTTGTTTTTTTTATGATACACTCTACAATCCTAAATTTTCACCCTTTGCGATCAACCCTTAGTTTTTATTTATTAATTGAAAATTGAAATCACATATATCATATGGGAAAACAACGTTTGCCGGATCAGCTAGTTATATATATAAAATTCTCGTGTCACAGTTTTCGTTCCCATACTCCTCCGAAACGGCTTGACCGATTCTTATGAAACTTTGTGAGCGTATTGAGTAGGTCTGAGAATCAGCTAACATCTATTTTTCATCCCCCTAAATGTTAAGGGTGGTCCACCCCCTTTCTTAATTTTTTTTTTGACAAAATTTCTTATTTTTTATTTGTCTATGATACAGCATACAAAAATACATACAACCCTAAATTTTTAGCCATCTACGATCAACCCCCATTTTTTATTTATTAAGGGAAAATTGAAATCACATGTGTGGCAATACAACGTTTGCCGGATCAGCTAGTAGTAGTATATAGGCGAGAGCTGGCTATGACAGTATACCTATTTCAGATTCTGACTGGTCGGTTGCATAACGTGGATGTTATAGGCGGTGTAGCAACTGGGTTTGCTGGTTACAGGCAGAAACCTGAGGCGGACGTCACATTTGTTGAATGTAGCACTCGCTAACACAAATTCAGTCAGTAAGGCGCCGCTCATGAGAGCGGTACATATATTAAATAGGGTTAGTGTTGAGATGGACCTATTTCGTTGTAGCCTGACGGAGTTCACAATAGTGACTATGTTTAAACTAAGTTATAAGATGTAAATGTATATTTTTAGCGTTAAGTGGCTACTTTATATTTAGAAAATAAGTTTTATCGCGTTAGTTATTTTGTATGTATATAAAATAAAATGTTCCTCGCAATAATGTAAGCTATAAATTATTCATTTAATTAACAAAATTAAACTAGAGATTACTATTACTATTACTGTCTGGAAGATTAATATATACTCTAGACGGAATTAGATATGTCGATGGCTAAAAATACCCAGTCATGTTATTTTTGACAGTTTGAATTAATGGATCTAAGGAAAAATATAACCAACAGTGTTGGGAAAGTAACTAATGCGTGCTCATTTTTAAGGTCGTTCTATAAAAAAATTATGACTTATATTACGAGAAGTATATTACGAAAAGTAAGATATAAAAAATCCTAGTGTTAACAATTGTTTGTTTTTTTACTTAACGAAAATTGTGAACAGTGTGTACTCAGTAAAATAAATATTTTGGCGCTTATTTCACAAAATTATACCCTTGCGATGGTTTTCACTGATAAACAATAATTGTAAGCCGAGATCTACGCATAAAAATATTAAAATCCTTTTACATAAACAAATCCATCCAATTTCCACTTATTAGGTACTTGTTTATTAGGTACATAACTGCCCCCACACCACACCGTTTAAAAAACATGTTTAAGTAAGTAAGCATAAATAATAATTATTAGAATAGTAATAATAGTATAGTAGTAACATACTATTTTGTAAAATGTAAATGTTTTGTCCACAACGATTGGTGCCCACATAAGTTTAATAATTTATAATTTACGCAGGGCAATCCTATTTTAAAGCTCTAAGATGTTGTATAAAAGTAACAAAAAATTGTGAGAGAAAAAAGAACTTTAAGCCTTTATACTGTGTACGAACGGTTGATATAATAAATTCATTTCATTACCCGAGAAAAAGCTATAAATTTCCAATGAAAACCACGTTAGTATCTCGGCGTCGAGTCGCGTATAAATTTCATGTTGTTATACTATGATTCCTGATTCAAGCAACATATGGACCATTGTGAACATCTGACAATATAATTTCAATCCGTTGTGAAACATAATAGCGATTGAATACTAAAGTGGTGTGATATTATTCCTATTACATACATTGAACGCGTTTATATATAGGAAAACGATTTTAAATTGTTGTGTCACCTATTTCAGCAGTTTTGAGTTTTTGAAATTGAAAAACAACAACTTTTGTGTAAGTATTTGCACCATCAAGACTTAGTGAGGCCATAATAAAATAATCCCAGTTCCGAAATGTCATTGTTAGATAATGGTAAAAGCCGGCGACAGTATGGAGTTTTTAATTAAAGCCGCAGTTAATAGACGCGACGCTCCAGTGAGCCCGCCATTCATATATTTTGTTTGATTTCATTTGATACAAAATTGATTTGCAATTCCACAGGCCGAATTCAACCTTTTATTTTTATATTTATTGAATGATAATGGAATTAAGGCCTATCAAGCGATTTAAAACAAATAGTTTCCGGAACATACACAATATTTAAAAAGTGATTACAACATTGTCACTCGTCCACCGCTGTGAACAAGAAAAACCTCGATGCTTTGCACCGTATGATTGAAACAGGCATGTGACCTATGTTGAGATTCGTTTATCCTTAGGCATGAGTAGCAATCAATATTTGTTAATTTTCCCCCAATACCAAGCTGAAAATTGGACCGCGTACTTATCAGTATTATGCTTACCCGATTCAAAGAAAGTCTTAATTTATGAGAATCTGCTATTCCAATCCAATTGTAAGATTTTCATCACCAGAAGAGGCTGCAAAATACGAAAAACAAGTTTCTGATGTCACCACGGAGGAGTGGCGTATAAGTTTTCGAAATTTATTTAATCGAATAATAAAATGCATCTAAAGGGAGAATATTTTGAGACACGAAAAAATAATTTTTGACCTTATTCATTACGGGAACTTTTGTGTAAACTAGTTACACAAAAGGTAAATAGGTTGACATTTTATATTACTTTATAAGTGGATTATCTGACATGAAGAATAGTTTTTCTATCCTCATATGTTACAACTATAAACACATTATTCGATAAAACTTAACAACTCTCTTTAGTTTAATAGGTTTATAGTATACATTCATACAATGTAAGAATAATCCGTATGATTTAAAAGTCAGGACTCCTATACGTACTTTATTTTTAACACTAATCAGTGCTTGCAAAATGAAATATATTTTTTTTCTAATTAGCATTAGAAAAAATTAGACTATTAGCAGATTTGTTAATTGCGCGAGATGCAAAATGAAATATAAAAAAAAAATTTAATGCTGATATGGCCTTCAAACATGAGGTATACAAGTTTCCAATTCCCCTCTAGACTGACATAACATTTAAAGCTATATAATACAATTAATTATTCAATTTAAAAAAATCTGTAAATCAAATACCTATATCATCTACTCTGAATTATTAAAGCAAAGCAGCTAAATTTGTTTGAAAAGGTCCCAACGGCTCAGTATATAACTTCCCCTTAATTAACGGATCTTGCATACAAGATAAATGTTTATTGTTCGTGTAACACATGTTTATCGGTTTATTTTATTGTTGCTTTATTTAGTTAATTAGCACGCTATTAAACATAGTCTTTTGGGTAATTAAGGTTATGTAAAAGACAAATGTATTGACGTATTTTCTTTAAATAAGCCTGTGTGTATAGGCGAGTTATGTACCAACCATATCGCAGTACGTGACTATTGTGCTAAACATGACACAGGAGACCACGGTGAGAGCGTCATTTTTAAATAGAATATTGTTTTAGCATTATTACTAATTAAACATCTAATCTTATCTAGAAAATAACGTTTTGGTTGTGATCATGTAATGTATTTATTAATACATAGCTATTATCATAATAGTTACCTAATAACAATAGTAATAACATAAAAATTTGATGAAAATCTGCTGGACTGAATTCGATTTGCATACAATGGTACTGAGGTTTGCATACAACTTAGCCGAACAATAAGTTCCAGGCAGTTTCCGTTTGAAATGATCGCGCAATTGGTTCGATTTTTGCCATCTATATGAAGTAACTCGCGTGGATCTACCAAATCGGGTGTAAATGGATGATGTTTATAGTCTGTGTGTCTTTGGATGAATTGAATTTGATGACCTAAAACAAATAGGATTAAGCATCTGGAGTAATGAAAAAGCATCGTAAATGATTAAAACCACATATAAGTATAGTTTTTTATGATTACTTTTCAAATGCAATAATAAATTTAAGTGGTAAGCCCGAGGCATTTTTCCGATATGGGTAAATCTAAATTAATTTTTATTGCAGCCCCGTAATAAAGTTACCTAATAGGCCTCATAACAATAATTGTAAAACCATTTCAAAATTGGATTGACCGCACACTACGCCTGACTTAATCATTACTGGGAACCACACAATGGCTCTGACTTCTCGCAGTATAGAATGGATCAATCCATTTAAATAATGAAAACTAATTAGACTTTGTAAAATTTGATTTCCTAGTATTTGGATAATATACTTTTCATGCGCTGCATTTAACTCGTTTGGGTATTCTTTGACTGCAACATTGTCGTGGAAATAAACAGTTTAATTTTAATCCATAGTTGTTTTCTGGAATATGTTTTTGTATAGCATCTTTGGCACTTACAATACAAGAATGATGGTGACTGGCTGCTCTGAGATGGAACTCCATCGATTTTGGCATTCGCGGCGATTTACCAATAAAAGCAATGTCTGAATAGTAGTATATAATATTAGCTCTATATCAAGTTCAATTTATTGCTATATTTGCACTGTATAATTCGAAATAATTGTCAACAGATGTTAAACAGAATGAAGGCAACGTAACGAAGACTGGGCGATGCGCGGCGCGCGCGAGTTACGTGCCCTGCGCGTAACATGCGCTCACTAAACGTGACCGCTTGCGCGGCACTACTCGATGACGTACGCTGGGACGAGCCCACCAGCGTTGGAAGCCTTGCTGTCCTCGCTCTTATAGACGTCCTGGTCATTACAGGTAAGATGCCTTAATTCACTAATCAAAAACCGTCTCTGTCTGAAACGATTAACTTCGTTCAATCTTTTTTGTTTTATGCTACTCAAACTCGGAGTGAGTACAAAATATTTTGTTTCAAGGGCTAGAGTAATTTTAATCATTCGCTCTCAATGTTTATTTTACTATACTTTCATTTATATTCCTTTATTATTTGTAGGTACCTAAGACCTCAAGCTTATTAGGAAATTCTTATAATATTCATGAGTGAGCTGGGTTTCTGATGGTCCCGGATTTTTGACCGTATTTTTTTATTTAATTGTGATAATGTTTTCTTTTTAAACATCTTCAGGATCCGATATATAGACAACTAGGATTTCCAGTACTATTTTCCGGTTATCATAATGCAAGAGTTATCTAGAGATATCTAGATTGTACCTTGAGGATGTAAAGATGGCATTGAGTACGATAAGTACTAATGTATCGGGATATGCACTTATGGCATTCCAGCTTATATCAGTAGTGGTACCATCATTTCGGGCGCTTTCTAAGGACCGACATTTATAGCATATGCATCCTCTACGAATATTATCTTTCATCGAGTCGTATTGATCTCTACTTTTTATCTTAGGTATGAGTCTATGTCCTCATATGGTTCGACATAATATGAGACGAGCATCAATTCCGATTCCTAGTTTTAAGCTTTACCAGTAATATATTTGGAGTGGTCTATGCCGGGTTTTGTATAATCTCGATATCTTTATCGAAGACCATCATAGCAGCTTTTATTAACCTTACCCGTGGGACGGGCTGCACTTTGACCATCCATCTCTATAATCCTTAAGTCTACCTATAGAACCGATGTAAGGCTTTTAGATTAGCGCTGGCATTACTGTCCGTTTTTGCCTCAATGTCAAATTGTTTGTTTAGATAAATTTAGTGCTAAATATATGTATATAAAACCTATGTGTTTATCCAGCTTCCTTAGGTATACCAATTTTAGTAAAATTTGGTGCTACATTAATATATTACATAGTTTACACGATTAGTGGTTAAATCCAGAGTCATGCACTCAGTAAAGGTAAATAATAATTTAATATGTTTTATATATAATTAAGTAAAACATTATGTTTACTAGTATAATAATGCTAGCGTGACGTTATTATGCCCCCGCCAAAATGAGCGTGAATACGCAATCCTCATCCTCAGAACGACTTGTCATAGTTAACACGAGAATTGGATACCCATTCCTAATGTGCTTCTGAAATAATTTCGTGGGATAATTACTCTATCAAAACCACAATGTTAATTGAGAATAATTATTTATTATATTGGGTCAGTTATGCAAGTGACTAGGAACGTTAATGAAATGTTCTAGTTTCCTTTCGAAATCATCCCAACCCACTCGAGTTACATTCGTTATTAAATGAAAAGTCCTATAAGCGTGTGACGCTAGAATATTACTCTGAAGCATTGAAATAACAATTAGTTGCGATAAATTCAATTTCAGCCAATGTTCAATAAACTGAACAAGCCTTTCCAAATGTACTTTGACACTTCAAATCGAATTAAATCAATCATCTATAAGTTATGTTATCACGTACTACACGCCGAGTTATTTAATGTCTTGAAATATATTTTCTATTGCCAATAAAACATGACATTTTTATATAATTTAGAATAGAAGTCGAGGAAAAGTGGCTAAAAAAACACAAATCGAAAATATAACTTGGTTTTCTGTATTTGCTTTCTTGTTTGTCCTTTAAACGTTTGATTGGTGATCAAGGTGATTTTCGACTAAGGTCGATGTTTGGGACTCGAATGTACTGGTTTCCTTCACACTAAAAGTTAAACATACAGAAATACATTAGTCCACAGCCGATCTTCGAACGCATATTTTCAGGGTTGAATGTCACACGTACATCGCTATTTAAATAAACTCAAATGCAATCTAACTTCTTTGTTCCAAATAATATAAAACTAATGAACTTGAACCAGTCCTTGTATTAATACTTTCAGCCAAAATAAACAATGAAATCTCTGCTTTCTAATATCATTTATATCATATGTATTGATAAACAGGTAGATTCTGTGACGACAAAGCTCTAACGATATTCCATTGCTACTTTGTATGTTAAAATAGTTCAGACATGCCTGAAACATTGTAACATGTTAATTACTTTTATCTTATACAGGTTCTGTTTTACAAGTACTATTTACACTATTCACCTGGCTGAGAAAGACAGTAAATAGAAGAAAATTTGAGTAATCGATCGCTTGCCTTATCATTAACCTACTAAACAGTGATTGAATAATTATTTTTATCATGTATAATAGTAAGTAAATAACACTAAAGTTGTCATCTCTTTTCATTACAGTGACATAAAGAGACGAAACAGTACTTTATTTAACGGATGCATTTAAACTGATTTGTTTTTACACCCACAAAAGAAGTCGCAAACAGAAGCTATGCCAACATTGACACATTATTCTATTTTAATGAAAGCGTGCACTTTAAAAGTCTGAAATAAAACGCCAATCGTCGAGTGGGCGTTTGAATCAAAGCTATTCTAAGCATATTCATTTATTCCAAAGTGAGAGAACCATTAGCAAATTACATTACTGCTTGTACCGAGACGTAGTTTTTTATATGTATACGTAGAATGTCGTGTGGAACTTTAGAAAATGTTAAGTTAAAGTTATTGGATGCGAAGATATATTCAATGTTGATGGTTGTTTGAATTCTCGTAATAATGTATTTGTAACATACGGAGATGCGTTGGTTATTATTAAGAACCAATCCGGTCTATAAATTATTATTGATCGTGTATTGTCCACGACTGGTTTAAATCTCAATTGGCATTACTTAAGATGGAAATTATCAGAATCGTCAATGAATAGATTCTAATCTTTTATGTATTTCTAAAGTCTTAACAAAGTTGCCAATCTCAAATTCGGAAGCTACTTCTAATATCATAATATCAGGAGTTATAAATCATAAACTTTGGTAAAGTCGGTAAATTCAAGTTTCTGAGCCACTCTTACAAACTTTTGAACTACCCACGTATATTTATGGAAATTCCTTTGCAACTTGGTTGCGGCTTTTGTAGTACTATAATTCTTTCATGACAATTCATTTTGAATTAACCTATTTTTTTACTAAATATTCGCAGAAAGAGTTCGTCTCGTTTTGTGCATTTGTGGTTATTTCGTAATGACATGTAAAACTAATTAGTTTTAATTAATAATAGTAAAATAAATACTGTAATTTTTGCATATAAATGTCTAATCTATAAATCTTAAAGAACTGATATTTATTGCGCAAGAATAAAAAAACATATATGGTTCAAATTATTCTAATTCCCCTTTCTTGTCACATAGTTTCGTAAAAATCAGCAATAAATTCGTGCGACAGGTGACGCGTAAAATTGCGATCCATAGCTCCGAAACCTTTTTCTGTTTGTTCTGGTTATATTTAGATGGGGTTTTGTTTATTCAACGTACGAAAATTTTTGTTGATTGCTTTATTTTTTCGGAGCTGTTAGGTATGATAGAAACAATATTGATTGACGGTTAAGCTAGGCTCAGGTCTGCCACAGGAATGAATTATTTTTATATGTAAGTGGGAATAGCGTCTATAACTATTACACGTCTAAAACAATTCTTATATTGAAAATTGTATGGATTCAAACTATATAAATAAATTAAAACCCTTTAAAATTTTCAAATCCATTTATTGATTCTGCACATATAGGTGTAATACATAACTAAAAAATTTAAAGATAATATACTATATAACATAGCATATTCAATTTGGAGAACTCGCAGGATCTGATAATGATAGAACTCCGTAAGAAGTATGTATTTTTCAAATGAGCCTACACGTCCCATAATAATTGTATTACATAAATTCAGTAAAGTGTTTTTTCATCTCTTCATAATATTTCAACTTAACGTACAATACTTAATATAGTAAAAAACATTCAGTATACCCTGTATTATACCTTAACTAATTTAAGATTAAACTATGTTCAGAAAATTCAGGTATGCATAACAAATTACTTAAAAATCTGAAAGACAATTCGTTTTGATATTGTCAGACTTAACAGTAATTAAACAAAAAAAAATTGTGATGAACTTGATCACTAGTGATTAACCAATTCCATATAAGTTGCTTAGTTTATTTTGTAGTAATCCTATGCTCTCAAATAATCTTTTAAAATGTAGACAAAGTGAACATTTTAAATATCTTAAATGTTAGAGCGCAAAAATTTACGGAGAGTGTTTTCTTAGTAAATTAAGATGCTTCACAAACTTCAAAGATTATATCACTGACTACGTTTCTAGATGAATGAAGTGATTGCGTCTGTGTAGACGTAAGATTAAATTTGATAACTTTCGATGTTTGTAGTTCTAGAATAGACCCTTATGTCACGGTGGAACTTCGGCTGATCACCAATTACATTTCATTATAAATTAAATTTATATAAAGTAAAATGATGTATATGTGTATACGTCATTTTATAATTAAGACTTAGCAATAATTAAAACATGATAGAATAATAAACTAAGTGTCAGGTATATAATAACAAAACCTACCCTTAAAAAGTCTACCATTAAAAAGTAATATATATGTGTTTTATAAGGGCAAAATAGATTTTTGAAGAAACCCCTCATAGAAAAATCTACAAGCAATACTCCGCGAAAAAACCCACAACCACTCGACGCACGTTTCGCCCCGACACCAGAGCATCCTCAGGAAGTTTCCTCTACGAACAGGTCGATGAGAAGGACGAGTATTGCTTGCAGATTGGTCTATTAGGGTTTGTTATAGACTTCCGCGCCTGTTTATTTATTACTTACATTATTCCGTTAGAGTAGTTCATAAAGTCATACACATACGAGCGAATATAATATTGCAATATAACATATATAATAAATATGTCTGCACAGAGCAACTATTAAGACCGCAACTTGAGGCTTCTATCAAAAGCGGAATTAAAGCTCATCTGTCTACCCCTGAGCACAGATTAAAATAATGTTTATATCAATTAAAATAAGTCGCAGATAAGGATACCAGATAAACATATTATATCCTAAACATGATATAGATATTATTAAAACCCGATTTACGTTCATCCAAACTGTAATTAAATTCAACAAAAGCATGAACAACAAAGCGAAGTAATCAAAATGTTTTGTTTGGACAGCACTTCTGAAACGCACTTTTTTCTCCTACCATTAATGGCTTATGTGTGGCTTATTTTAAATAAGGATTCTTAGTAATTTGCGTTTGATACCGGAATTACACAATGGTGACATGGCGTTTAAGCTATCAAGTAAAGTATTTAAATATATTTCATTCGTCACTACTACGAATTTATTTTGAATGCTATTTAAAAATTTAGCTTCTCAACTTTTTTTTTTTAAAAACCTTAGCTTCACCAACGGCGAAAATAGACTTTAAAACGCTAATTTCAACATGATTCATGAGATAGAGTCTTGTTTGTTCGAGTAAACGTCATTAAAGATAAAAAATGCCAAAATAGTATTGGTATTAGATGTTTTATTTACAAATAAATAGAAGTTCACAATATAATTATAAAATACGTACCAGTATACACGTTCGTCCGTGTACACCCTGCTTCTATTTAAAGCATAATAAGGGAGTATACTATCTGTTGTTTTTGCACTCAGACAGTTTTCAAGAGGATTTTGTTTTGAAAGTAATTAATATTGTCTTTTATTGACATAACTATTACTTATTTAAAGAAAAAGACTTTATTAACGGATTTACGTTATGTATTTTTGCAAAATTAAAATATATTTTACATTATTTAAAAAATTTCCGACGTTTCGCGTTCTTTACAGCGTGCGTGGTCACGGTCAAGTAGCACCCCGTTACATCGTATATTTACTGAATTCGCGAACGGTGCTTCGCCAAGTTTTACGATACCGAATAGTGTCGCTAGTTAATAAATTTATTACATTTGCACCAGAGCAGGATATATTTGTGACAGGCTTGTTAAGAATGAGCGAAGCCTGCAAGGAGTTTTTATTTGTAAGTTTTGGGTTAAGGTAGTTTTTAAGTATGTTTTGGCTTTATACTGTTATTTAATAAATAAATAAAAGATGCAGGTATGTACAAACAGGATTGCGACTGTGGCTTATCTTATATAAGGCAAACAAACGAAATATGTCCAGCAGACTGAAAGAACATATTGCAGACATAAGACATAGGCGACACACAAAATCAGCAGTCTGTGAACACACATTAGATAGGCCTAATCAATACATAACGCTTCGAACAACCAAAAGTACTTGCGAAAGAAAAATGATTCTTCCAAAGATTAGTACGTAAAATATATTTAAATTTTGCAAAAATACATAACTTAAATCCGTTAATAAAGTGTTTTTCTTTGAAAGTAATTATTATTTCTGAAACATGATTATAAATTAGCTTAAGAACTATATAGAGGGAACTTGCATGCTAATTATTTATAATACCGCACATTTCTTATCGTTGTCTCAGTTACCGTATTTTTTTTTTTCAGGGAACTGCTTGGTAATAGCTGCGGTCCTTTGCTCGTCAAAGTTGCGCAGTGTTACCAATCTTTTCATCGTATCACTGGCAGTGGCAGACTTATTAGTCGGCCTTGCAGTGCTGCCATTCTCTGCTACCAGGGAGGTCTTTAAGGTAATAACTATATTTAAATTTCTTATTTGGCAAAGTATTCTGTGTGCCGCTATGGGAAATGCGGCACAGTCGAAACTCAAAAGTTTCCTTCGTGTTACATGATTTGCTAAGTGACACGAGATTCTTCAGCTCTTTGATTTGTGTTTACTGTCCACTAAACATGCACTTTGAAGTAACATAATGAGGTAAGCGCCAGTTTCTAGGAACTAAGTAAACTCAAGTTCGCCGAAACCAAAAACAAACATATATCAACGACACTCTCGGTTAAACAAAGAGCTTATGGGAATAAACTTGCTTTATACTACACCTTATCATTTTAGAAAAGTTATACTTGAACAATAAGACGTACCAGACAGTAGCTAGGCATCCAGAGTCTGTCATTCGAAAATTATTGAGTTACATTTTCGTTTATCAGCGAACAATCTAGAGAAATACTCGGAATCGACTACTTGAGCTATTGACACAAAAAGGAAGGTAATTTATTTGAGTAATACAATTCTTTGAGGGTAAAAGAACTTTATCATCATCAAGGCGTAATTGTTAAAAAATAAAGATTGACAAAAAGAAACATACAAGTATTTTTTCGTTAAGAAAATATATTACATCAAAAGAATATATTATCTTAGGTAATTAAACAATAGAACAACCTATCATTTAGTAATATTATTCTAATTGTGTATTAATAATATATTTTCGTGATGTCTTTTTAAATGTTTAATGGTTATTTCGTAAATAACGTAAGCGGATCATTAGTAGGTGATCTACATACCTAGTAATGATCCAAGTTAAACATTAGCGCTTTGGACAAAAATTGATATTTGACGTAGCTTCTTTTATATCTCAGTAATTAAATTATAGACTGCATTCTTCGAAAAGTTGAAACAGAAGATAATGTACCTATATTTGTAAATAAATTCTCCGAGTTTTAATACTTTATTGAAAGACTTAATTATGCTATCAGTCAAGTTATTTGTATCAAAGTAGGATAACGTCTCTTGGAATTGAGAGCTAGGAAATAGAACCACAATCTTGTAGAAATTTATTTAGTTCTATAACAAGCTACAATCTTGTTTAAAATAAGAAGACCTTTTTAGATTTATCCAGTAGACGCATTTTGAAGATTGATTGCGTAAATGCACGTTTTAAAACAGTAATCAGATCAGAATCCGAATCGTCAGGGACCGTCAATCGAAATCATGGAAGATGTCTATCATACTTACTTGCCTTAACAGACAAAAGATTAAGGAATACAAAGGTAATCTGACAACAGGATCAGAGGTTATCACACTATATTCAAAACAATTTGTTATTCGTATTTTTAATAATAAAATTTCATACCTATTTCCCCTATTTCTCATTTTAACTTTTTATATAATTTATATTGTTTCGCTTCTGAAATAAGTAATATATAAATAAAAATAAAATGTATTTATGATACGTCTGATATGATTTGCTATTACAGTGACGATTTCTTAAATTTCTATTTATATCCGATGAATCTAAGCGGTCACCTCTTCCGTTATTTTGTACAAAAATAGAACTGATCAAATTGAGGTTCAAGACACAAACCATTTAAATGGAACATACGAATATAATCTTTTATAAATACCAATAGATACCACCAGACCTTACCATAGCAGTCGTTATATTCTTCTCGATTCTTTGAAGTTCAGTAAATGATATAGATATACATTTTAGTTGTATAAAACATTTAATTTAATTTAGGATGGCATAGGAAGTAGCTAATGAATGTTCTTTGTATACCTAAACCTATACATACAACCTAACCATAGTCGCCAACTATCATCACAACCAAGTACCTAATATATAGTTCATCCAGAAGCACCTACTATTAGCAGAAGCATGTGCCGACATGTTTGCGGACCACACATACAAATTCTTGTATATGAATAAATATACCATACTTATAACAATAAAATGAAAATGTATATCAGTAAATCTTAAGACTTGTACCATAGATTACCATTTGCATTGTCGTCACAGACAGATAGAGCAAAACGTTTCCGCCTGCGAGAATCAGCTCTTTGTTAGTGAGATGGAATTTGTCTATTTAAAGTACGTCATATGAACAACTAAGCTGTGGCATTCAACCTAGTCAATTTAACCGATTACAATATCCTCAATAGAAACGTTTTTGGCAAAACAATTGCCTGTTGCAACAACACAAGGCATCTTTTTCTAATCAGTGAATCTAATAAATTAGTTATTACACATGTCTGACTATGTCACAATTTATTCTTACCATATGAACAAGTATTAATTTCACAAATTGATACACAGTTTATTTTGCGTTTGTTTTGGATTAACTAGGAGAAAAGGTTCCCCATCCAAAGCGGAATTTTAATCTGTATAAGTCCAGCGTTGTGCCGAGTTAAAATTCTAAGGTCAATACATATTAAAGGTACGTACTGCACTTTTGTATAAGCATCTTAAACCATCACACTAATATTATTTAAGACGGAATAGTTTATAGTCATTATCGTAATTTTTAATATTTATAAATAAAAACAAATCGAATGTTTATTGTCTTTGACAATTCTTTATTATAATTTGCGAATAATATACAATATTACAATTACATTATTTCATTACATATATTTAGATTTCGTAAATACTACCTTGTAGGTTTTCTTATCCAAATAATTAGTTTTTAATTTAAGGAGCGATCTATCTTAACCCCCGACTAAAGTAAAGTAACCCGTAATAAATCTCTAAAGAATTTATAGTTTTAGAAGACAAAGGGTCTCTTAGTCCGTACAATTTTCTTATAGCAAATATTATCTCAAAAATATACCTGCCATATAATTAAAATACTCAGCTGTATAATAATAAATTCTTAACATTTTTCTTCGGAAATAGTACTTCAGTTTACTTCAGTAAACTTAAATACTATTTTTCGGTCACAAATCGGTTTTTGGTTGTAGCCAGTATTATATTTCGTTTAAAGCTACAGGTTTTACCAATAATACTCAGAATTAATTCAAAGTTTAAACGCTAATCGTAGCTTGTATTAATATTCATTAATTACTGCGATAGTATTAAATCATGGTAACAGCTGTTAATTTGGAAGCCCGTACCACTTTATCTCGATTTAATCAATATAGCCGTTTTATTTGCCGTCTGATGTGATGCCCAACCATCGCAGGAGATTTTTCGAGACAGATATCGTTTGAAGAATAAATCTGCTTCAGTCTTTTGGTTGAACTTTGTACCGATACGACTATATGAAATAGTGTTAAAAATGTTAATTGAAATAATATTTGTATTCACCATTAAGTTGACACACCCTTCACTTATTTTTGTCAACAAAGTATAAAACCTAATTCAGCATAGCAGCGATCTCAAATGGTATTGACAATACTCCTTCCTCAAAGATAGCTGATTGATATCATTACATAAAGCAGTATCTATAATATTAAAAAGAATATGCTATTTAATTCATAACCTGTTATACTTGTAATTTATTGTTAGTAAAATATAGCACAAACGCATTTTAATACTATATTTAAAAAATTTAATTAATATCAAAACCAAAGTGGAAAATTTATTATTTTTCGTGGGGTATCGTTCCATAAATATATATAGGAAACTAGCTGACCCCGCGAACATTGTGCTGCTTAACAGTCGATT
>CAVNZL010000137.1:3727500-3747500 GCA_963693355.1 Pontia daplidice | reverse complement strand
GGCAAAATGCTCAGTTCCAAACTACCGTCGCATGTGTATAGATAGACTAAAAGTTTTTTTGGACTTAACTTTTTCCTTCGTCGATGATAAGAGAATAATGTAAAGCACCATTCTAAATGTTGTAGTATAGGAAAATATTGTTATTATTAAGGCAACATATGTGCATGTTAGTTAAGCTCTCAAACCACAACGGTTTTAGGTATAAGAATCTACTAAGCGTTTATATTCATAAACGCACTTGATCAGACCTCAAATTGTCATAGTTTCATTTGGCATTAATATTATGAAAGGCTTCCAAGGGTCGCAATATTTATAACTAATTGAATATATATAATAGTATGTTTTTGAAAAAACACCATCTATCAAGTTGATGTTAAATGTTAAAACGATACCTAAAAGTTATAAAATTATATTAACTATCATACAAACAGGGATCTAGTCAAACATAAGTATTATAGTCATAACATAAAAATTGTGAACTTAAGTAAATAACTGTACATAATTTAGGAGATAAAAATCCTCATACATAATTATCAGTTTTTTTTAAACTTTAAGTTAATCTAAAATAACATTGCAATTGAACTAATACAATAAAATTCTGTTAAGTAACAATACTCTTTCATCACATAAACAGACTTTTTATAAATATTGTAAACATATTTTGACACCAAGTTGGTGGTTTGACACCAAGTGGTTGTTAACTTTGTGTCAAAACACAAATTATATATTAGTAAAATATGTTACTGTATTAAATATTGTAGAGCATCCCATATAAAATAAGCCAATTTGACAGAATTATGTTTATAAAATTTTTAAGCACATTTGTTAAGTTTCAGGGGGAAAAGTAAAATAGCTACATAGACACCTAGAACCATGTTAATCTATCATTAAAATATACATACCTACTGCTATACATTAAAATAGTTTTTCTAAGATAATATAATATCAGAAGTACAACTAGCTAGATGAAAACTTGTTTCTTCATTTTATACCATTTAGATAATAAGCTTATTCCTCAGTCCGTCAATATTTCAACAATGCCATAGTTCACACTTGAAGTTTTCTGTCTTTTTCGTTAGCTTAAGTCAATAAAACATTAATATTTCTTAAAATATGATGAGGAATAGCCATAATTCCTAAATATTGATTCTTTAAAAATTGTAATTTATCTGAATGTACAGATAGCTATTTTACACTTTTTATAAAAGTAAATATTTTAGACACTTCTATAATATTATAAACTACTTCATGAAAAGACTGTTGTGATTAAATCATTAACTTACTTAGTTCATAAAAAGATATTAATTAGTTAATACAATTTAACCCATTTTTTGTATGTTATATAAGTGTGAGATATATTGTGTAAACTAAAATTCTTTTTTTAAGACTGTTACAAATTTTCCATATTTTAATTCCCTGGTTTCTTGTAATTTAAAACTTTCATGTTAAATTAACTTTTTCATTTGCAATAAAAGGTATCATCTACCTAAATACTCATTTTTATTATTTCTGCAAGTAAGAAACATATTATGTCCTAACTTTTATTGATTTAACTCGCTAGTTTTCATTATATACTGAATATGTAAAAAATAAACTATGGTCTGGTGTTAAAACTTCACAGTTTTATTTTCCTTTCTGCAGCCTGTTCATTTCAATTTGTTAGGAAAAGTACATATTAAATTCTGTTATGTGAATCTTATTAAATTTGCAGACAATCATGTCATTAAGTGACAGAGTTTTTTTTTAGTTTTATTTCAGTTTTCGTTTCAATTTGTAATTTAAACTTTTTATTGATTACTAAACTATTTGAAAAATGACAAACAAAATCGATAAAAATGTGGGCTCTATGGTTACCTACTTCTAATTCTGTAGGGGTATAGATTTACGCGCCACTTTCACAAGTTATTTTGAATAGTTCGGTTCTAAAAACATTAAATAAGGGATTATGTAAAAATAAAGATAACCTAATCTAATATATACATCATTACATCTCGACGAGCAATTATATAAACTGTAAATTAGTTTTTAGAACTTCCGAATATAACTACTGATGTTATGCTGCTAATATTTTAGCAACTGTAAAGATGATTACGAGAGAGTTAAATGTCAGAATCGGAAATATAATGAAATTTTATATATTTTTTTTAGTCGATTACTGACTGACAACCGACAAAGGCATTCACATGGAGTTACTAGTGCTATGACAGCTGTCAAAAGTATCAACGTCAGAATAGAAAAGCCAACCTACGTTACGAAGTTATTTCTTAATTCTATTTTTAGAATTTAGTTTACTTTGACAACGCGTTCGTGGCAAGTTGTGTCACCCCGAATAGTAAATTGTTGTTTGTATCGCGAATTTGGAATTTATTTCTATAATATAAATTATTAGTATTCGTTGAGAAGCTATGACTGGTTTGAAGCTTTTCGGTGGAGTAGAGGGGTAAGTCATTTACAATATCGTCAGCATTTTTCTTAAAGTAAATATGGATTATGTGGAAAGGAGAAAGGCTGCCTTGAATTCATAGGAATTTAATTATAGTTTAATTGTGAGTTAACACCCTCAGTACTATTGTTCTTTTGGTGATTATTAACAAAAGTAAAAATCCTTAATGTCAAAATCCCGGGATTAAAATAAATGCTTTGAAAATATGACTGATCATTTAATTTCAAACTATATTTTATATCTTTATTCTAAAATAAATCAGGTTGTTAAGAATGCTAGGAATGTTGTGCATTCGTTGGCCTTCATTTTTCGCGCTTTTCGTTTTGTTTAAATAAATAGTGATGTATGTGTAACGTTTATCCGTGATCTTTTGCCGGTAACCGGATTCTTAATATACTATGTAGTACGTACTATTTAAACAAGAAGTGAAATATGTCCAACTAATTAAAAATTAGTAACATCTTCACCAATACGTATTATCCCTATTATTATTACTAATTGTAGTTATTTTATTTATCTAAGAATAGGTAACATGTAATTTCTGTATCAACGCTTTTTCATAGAGCAACGTATAATGCCATTGACATTCACATTTGGAATTAATTATTTTTTTTTCAAAAAGAGAATGAGATTCATAAATTTTATTTTATATTAGGCAGATACAAGGGTATTAATATAATAATATATTGCTACGCGATTATATATGTATACTGCTTGGTATAACTATTAAAATTTGAGTGAGTATTGTAATAACAGCATTGTTTTTTTGGTCCATATAAAAAATCTAATTCAATCATTGACGACATTGACCATACTTGTAGGGTCAATTAAATACCCTTGCTCTAAGATAAAGTTGTGACCTTAACTGGAAAACTTAGCTATTTAAAATCACGATTCTCTAGCGATGTCAGCTCTACAGTCTGTTTGACCATTTAAAATTCAAACATGGTCAACGTAAGTACATATTACTGTGTATTTCAGAGATTTAAAAAAAAAATTTTTTGAATCCTATATTATAGATAATATTCCTCGAATGATGAGTATAAATTTAGTAAAATGTTAACTATTCGTTAAAACGTAGGTAGTATTTTGTCAAAGTAGTTAATTTGTAATATATAATATATCTAATAACTAACTCAAGCGATAAGCTATCCAAAAGTGCAATTTGTGACAAATTTTCAGTATTATAAACCGTAACTTTTTATCTTTCACTTTTGATAAACAAAAATCCCCTTAAAATATTGAATAGCGTTTGCATACTTTGTAATGTAGCATTTCAGGACTACATTTATTTAGGTCTCTAGAAGCGGATTTATCAAAAATTATTAAA
Source organism: Pontia daplidice (assembly GCA_963693355.1). Taxonomy (NCBI): domain Eukaryota; kingdom Metazoa; phylum Arthropoda; class Insecta; order Lepidoptera; family Pieridae; genus Pontia; species Pontia daplidice. The sequence goes on along the minus strand of CAVNZL010000137.1, from coordinate 3,743,727 downwards.
ATAAAGCTTTAAGTACCCACTTACGTAAATAGAAAGAGAATGCTTAAATAACTTTTTTTTTTAAAACTCTACCACGTTTTCACTCTATCTGTTTACCTAATATGGTTCGATCTGTCGACCATCAAGCTACAATATCTCTTGTAGTATTCATTTTATTTAGGACATATAAACAAAATTAATTTTAATCTGTTTATGATATTAATAGTATATAAGTACCGCGTTAAATTTTTTATCTAAAAATCTCGATAATAATGCATTTTAATTATTTCTGTAATGCTCGGAATATTTCGGTTGAGTTTATAAATGTTATAAGGCTTTATAATTTGCATTTGAATCTAATTTTAGTCATTTGCCACGCTTTCACTACTTCCAAACATATTAAATGTCTTAATTATAATTATTCATATAACTGATTATGCAATATGTACCTATAGATAGGATTCTTTATATTCTACTTACCATACTATTGATTTCACATGAAAAAAATGTATAACATCGACGATGGTACTACACAACTTCATTAAAATAAGCAAACAAGCAAAGATCATAGGGATTTGTTATCAAAAATTTATCATACGATGAAAAGCCAAGTGTATGCCCATGCGCATTTATTTATAAAGTACTAATTGTTATTCAAGCTTCGTTATCATGGAGTGGAATGCTTGCCTACACGACCTTTGTCGTGACACACCCACCCGCGTCAATGAAAGGGAGTTTTTATTTACAAACACCTTCTCACTCGTTTGTATTTTAACATATGTAACTTAACGCGTCCAAAACTATGGAAAATGTAATCGTCTTCTAATAAGGTCTTTACTATTCCCACAAGCGATAATTATTAGATCACTTAAATATTGCTCGCGCGCGATGAAACTTGCACTCTCAATAATCAGATGTTTCTTGTTGCAGTACAGTTAAATTGATGCAATTGTTTCCCTTTATACATTTAAAAGTATTAGTATTATATAGTTATGTAGTTATACAATATTTTCATTGTAATATTGTATGATCATAAATATTGCAATAAAGATAAATTTCCATCAACAGCACTTATCTTCCGCACTCAACGTATATCAGCCTAAAAATATTGACTTCTAAAGGTGAATTGTGTTTTGAAAGAAATTAAAATGATATTTTATCTACTTCTAATATTACGTATTCATTAAATCTTATCATCAATCATTACAATACTTGGCAATTAGTATTGAAAATGGTGATATTTATGGTTAGAGGCCTATTCGGGTTACTGGGGGCACCCATAGGAAACAAGAATCCTTTTTTTGATCAGAGTTTTTTTTAATGTTATATTTTGTATACACATACATTCAGCAGATATTGACGTTATAATTGTTATCTATAATATGATATGAACTTTATTATTTAAGAATGTACTGTGTATGAATCTTACTTATTATTTCTTTATGTCCTTATTCATAAATATTATCTAGTACAATATACTATTTATTAAGTTATATAAACGAAAGTATATAAAAATTGTAATTTATATAATTTTTATAATAAACAATAAACTACAAACCATTATAAATTTAGATTAGGAAACTAAATCGTTTAGTAATCATTAGTTTACTAAAAAAATATGTCAGCTAATTTTTCATTTTCGTTTTCAGTGGTGCAACACACTCAAATCTGGTAATTTGCGATGAAACAGGCAAGGTTGTTAGTAAATCCAAAGGCCCTGGCACTAATCATTGGAATCTGGGTATAGACGAATGTGCGAAGCGAATTATTCAGATGGTCCACAAAGCAAAGGATGAAGCTGGTATACCAAGAGACAAACCTCTTGATTCTTTGGTAAGGTTTAGTTTGATGCACAGAACAGGGGTGTCTCTATATCCTAATATATGCTATAGCTCATGTACATATTTACATTGTTTTTTGATGGCAGAGATAATAAAGCTATATTTTATATTAGGGTTTGACCTTATCTGGGTGTGAGCAAGAGAGCAGTAATGCCGACTTGGCAAGACGGGTCAAAGAGCTTGATGGGTTCAGCGCTGATGCAATCTTCGTAGCGTCGGACACAGCAGGGTCTCTATTCACAGGTGCTCCTAATGGTGGAATGGTTCTTATTGCTGGTATGTTATTTCTATCAAATTTTGTATTGTATAGGTGTTTTTAAGTGTAAACTATTTACACTTAAAATAAGTTTATTAAAACTTTAATAAACTTTTAAGGCTCAGAAAGGAAATTGAATCAAAATAAATGTGACCCACGACCATTTATGTTCAATTGAGTGTATATAAAGGATTTTTTCGTTCAGTTCATACAAGTTTCACATACAGTAAATAGCACCACATAATATGTATTATAGAATAAATAAACTTTTGCGATGAACTTGAAATAAAATAGTATTCTTTTTTCTCATTTGGATTTCCAATAAGAACGCATATAACCTATATGCTATCCCCTAAAATATTTCAGTACTCCTTCTATTAATAAACATCACGTGCAGACCGAATTCAATTGAATTGATTGGTTTAAAGTCTAAAGACAATTGAGCGAATTTATGGTCGGCTCGAATGATGACAAAAAATTTTGAGTGACCTTGAGAACCGTTTCAAAGCTTAATCAACAACCCAAAATTATTTTGCCTATTTTTTTGGTAGATCTTTCCGTCGTAAATCTGAAAATATGAATCTTTTTCATGTTTAATTTTTGATGTCTGTTAAATTAAAGTTGATTTTTGTGTCCAATAAGACAATTTTCGCGCAAGCTTTTGCTTATCTACGAAAAATCCATTGCTGCATAGCTGGGATTGGAAGTAAACATAAGTATGATAGTTAAATAGTAATATGAAATTGTTGTTTTTATAGGAAGGGCAAAGTGTAATAAACCTTGATAGGATGCGACATGCTCTCAATTAAATATAGGACATCTGATAACCTTTTGCGCTTTGAATTTGTGACATGAGGGCTAAAGGTTACTTGCGAAAAATTTCCTATAATTAAATAAACAGCAAGGCGTAAATTACAAAAGTAATTACATTTTAGAAGTGTAAGCGCATAGGCATAGAATTATAGTAAAGACATATGCACTACCATGCCCCCAGATAAAATTTGAGTTTTCACATTTAGAGATAAAAGTAAATAATTCTATTTTGATACTAATAAGGTAGCTAGCATAATATGTATATTATATGCTCGCACATCGAGAATCGAGTTTGGATGATTTTATAAATTTAAAACAATTTCCAATATTAATGAAGAGAAGAATTTTAATATTATAGGCATCATTATATTTGGGACTTCCTCAAAACTATTTTGACCTTGGTTTTTGACATTTTGGCTTTGAATATTAATTAAATACGGCCTTATCTAATATACTTAATGCATAATATTGTATTTGTTTATATTAGAACTATTACATAGTTAAAAGATTCATGTTTTGAATTAGATCACAGTTTGTTACTATTTCACCCGGGCTAAATAAGATTCTCGGTTGAAACTTATCGTTAGTATGACTTCCGTATGTCAATGCACGTCATTACGTCAGGTGTTGACCCTTAGACTTAGATATCGAGGGCTCGTATCAAACACAGAAAGTATCTCTACTTTCGTCATCAAACTGATGAAAATTTTCAAATAACAATAATAACTGTATAGGTAATTAATATATATGATATAATAAAACTATATGATATAATTATAATAAAGATAAACTTAGATATGGATAGGAGATATAACTCTATAAAATGTGTAATGCACAAACATTATACTTATACTTACCTAATAACAAATATTTAGTGAAAGGCAAGCACAAAAAATATATAGGAAACCAGATGGACAGCCTTCTGTATCTAACACACGTCATTCTTGTTTCAGTTTAGAGTTTTATTAAATTAAGATGGGACAATAAATTCCTCGAATTACAAAAAAAGGTAGAGCCTATTCATTGTATACTAAAACCTAACTTCGAAATGAGGAAGGTTTTCTTATCAATGCTAATTTTAATAACGACCTTCTCGAACTTAATGAACTATACCAGTCTAATAAGTAATTTTGAATAATGTCAAGAAAGCGTTCACGTATAGTTTTCAATGTTGAATACATTACACTTATACAAAAATTATCATGTTTGTAGGTCGATGTAGCCATGGTGATCTATTCAAACTGCCATGTACACAGATCTCGTGTGTCAAATCAAATATGCACTCTCATACTACCGAAAAAATTATATTAAAAAAAATTATATCACCATTCATCTAAAATAGGATATAAATTACTGTTATATAAATGTATACATGACTGAAACGCTACTCCCACTCTGAAAGTGTTGTGTTAGTTATTATTATATGCATAATTGAAGAGATAGCACATATCTATAACGTATGTACATACATACCTATAATCCCTGTATGACGCAAACTGTCCTGATTTAATACTTGTTTATCGAAAAACACATGTTTGAGATGTACGTACATTATTTCGCTTTGCACTACCTTTTTTTTGATTATTTTATGGTATTTCTATTGTTAAATAAGCACATACCAAGGCGGAAATTGTACACAGAGTATAGAAACAAAACATTATCATTAAGTTTTTTGATTTTTCACCTGCATTTCATTTAATCCTGCTATACCCTTAATACATATGTTAATAATTTGTCAAACACTGGTCTTATGTACTTACATTACTAACTAACTAACATTGTAATTTTCAGGTACAGGATCAAATGCGTTGTTAAGGACACCAGATGGTCAGCAATTTGGCTGCGGAGGCTGGGGATATCTTCTTGGCGATGAAGGAGGCGGTAGGATATATTTGTATTAGTAAAGTACACCTCAAGTACCGATACTGAAGACTTTCTAATAGCATGTTTTGCCATTGCAGTCTTCAATCATCTAATAGGTTTTAAATAATAACAACACAATGGGACCAACAATAAATGTTGGATATATTTTTAAGAATATTATGTATAGTTATTTAATTACATTAACATAATTTCTAAGAGTTTATACCCATTATATATTGACAAAATGATTCGTGTTCTATGAAGAATGTGATATGTACTGTATTTGACTGTTTTAGTGTTTTCTACTAAAACAAAAACAACCAACCCGAATAATCAACCAAATGTGAAAAAGTTAAATTTATTATATATACTGAAACATTGAAATAATGTAATATGTGTAATTTTACAGCCTACTGGATCGCCCACCGTGCTATTAAGATCATATTCGACGACTGTGATGGTTTACGACCGGCTCCTCACTCGACGACAAAACTTTGGGAAACCATCAAAAATTACTTCAAGGCGGATTCTAGGGCCGATCTATTGCCACATGCCTATAAACATTTTGAGAAGTCATTTTTTGCTGGTAAGTCCGTTCTGGCCTCTAAACCGAATCAAATCAGTCATTTTTATGATGATGAAATAATTTAAACCTAGATATATATATTAAACTTACTAGACATATATTTATATATATATGTATCACGACACTATAATTTCTATGGTAGCTATAACTACAAACAAAAAATGTTTAAAGTGGCCGCCAAAAAGCGTGATTTTTTGCTAGAGTAATCGTACAGCACCCTGATAATATTGAGATAGTAAAAAGATAAATGATTATTATTAATGTGTAATTCCAGGTCTCACAGCGGCACTGTCAACCCTCGTAGATGAAGGCGACCCTCTTTGCCAGCACATATTCGCTGATGCGGGCGCTGCACTAGCTTCTCACGTGGCCGCGCTCGCGTCTCGGAGCCAGAATGGAACTAGGCCCTTCGAAAATGGCTTGAGAATAGTCTGTGTGGGGTCTGTGTGGAAAAGCTGGCATGCGCTCGCGCCGGGGGCTTTGAGTGTGCTCACTGCCAGACGGGTAGGTGATACTTGCTCAAAATAAGTTAATTGAGAAAATCTTAAATATTCTTTACAAATTCGAATGATTCATGTAGGTGCATATAATCGTTAATCGTAGCGAAATATTTTTAATTTAGAGACTTTTTATAAAATTAATATGCATTTTTCAAATATAGCCTGTATTCATTGATTCACAAGGATCACACAAATATGATATAATGAAACGGAAACCCAATACAACATAATTATGCAGTTAGATGCAAGTATGTTTGTTTCATTACTTTATAAATTTTCCATATATGGCGGCATACAGAAGAACTATTATCAAACATTAAATATTTAAACAATTAGTAACGTTCTCCAAATATTTTATCTGCCTGATTGATAAGCGCACATACACCAAATTTCGCGCCTACAGGAATTGTTCAAATTTACCGAATAAAAATTTTTTTCTTCCCCATTTACAGCTAAACATAGACTTAGAGTTAGTTCGACTACGCGTCTCAAGTGCTATGGGGGCAGCCTGGTTGGCCGCAAAACACGTTAACTACCACCTACCGCGGGATGACTCGGCTTTTTGCGAAGTTTTCTACACCTACCGCGAGAACGGCCAAACAAATATTGATGGATATGGATGTGGTTGTAGTGAATTTTGGAGTTAGATCCAGTTAAGCAATAATTCGACTACAAACAATTGCTTTACAATGACGGAATAGATATATAAGGATGGGCCGTGCCGTGATCAAAGAAACACACTTATTCAATAGTGGTGAAGCGGCAAAACTTGTGAGATCAAACTTATATATGATATCCGTATGACAAAAAGATGGATCTTCCACATTTAAACGATGTTTGACAATAAAGAATGCAACGATTTTACAACACCTAGGCTTTGAATTACACAAACGAACGTGCTATTTTGTATGTATATTGTAACATGGGTGCAAGAGCTGTATTCGTTATGAGGATTAAGCATTTCAAAAATGTTTTTTTCTACATACATTATGGAGCTGGTCTCCAGCAAAACGTAAAACGCTGTTTTTAATTGTTCTTTATCAAGTAATTGATCAAATGTAATAGTTATTTTATATTTGAGACCATTTATAATCTTATAATTTTGTGTAATTTGAATTGATGTTGGATAAAATAATATTAAAAATAGATAACACACGTATACAATATTATCTATTTATAAAATTATTTTCTAAGTCCATATTTAGTCGAATGTGTGTGCCAAAATGAAAATTGACGAATTTGACGTAAAAAGAGGCTTGCTAATAAAATGTGTGGAATAAAAGACACTAAAATTAATATAAGTTGTAATTAGTTATTAAGATTTATATCACCTTAGATTGGCAATGTATTAGAAATTATACCTTTTTGCCAAATTAGAAGGATCTGATTTTTTAAGGATCTGATGTCGAATTATTATAAAAGTTATTAAATATTTTTATAAGTATAGTTCCTATCTTTTATATAGTAGTTATGTGAATTATTTTAAAATTGATTATTTTCGATTTATCGGGACCAATGTATTTATAATATTACATATCATATTTTATTTTGAACCTCACTTAGTATTAGAAACATAGATTAAGTGTTTCCTTTATTTAGAAAAATGATTGGCGTTTTGTATAAGGTTGATTGAAATAAATAGTTCCGAATAATTGTTTATCTATTATCACACAGCCTTTATTTACTGCAGCCTGAACTTCTGTTGAGGTAAGCGAAATATTTTTTGCTATGGAGACACAATTTCACAATAAAACAACATTTAAGTCAAATGTCAAGGAAAACAACATAGTATCTTGGATTAAACTCTTAAAAATAAAATAAATCTTTGGTTTTTATAATAAACTAGATTATTAAAATTAATGCAACAGTTGTCGCTACTGTGTAGTGTTAATTAGTTAAGAAAGCTTTATTTTGCTTAGACAATTTGAGGTTGAATGATATAATGTCATTGCTTTGAGTGTGTTTCTTCTTCACGCAAACGGCTCGAACAATTTTGATAAAATTTGGTATGCAGGCTATGCAACAATAAAACTTGAGGATTTGTTGCATTTTCAATGAAATATTTTATTCATCATTAACAAATAGCATGATCTTAGATTGGGAAATTCTTGCTTATGACTGAAATACACTAGTAAAATTTTAACCACTTTATTGATATCAACCAATATATAGCAATATATGATTTATAACAACAGCTTTATATATGCATATTTATAATGTCTGTGAAATGCAGGAAAAAAAAACAAAATTTAAAACAAATTTAATGTATTTCGGGTGAGATAACAATTGTCGTCCGTAATCTTCCTCGTACAATTTGCATAGTCAGTTTGCCTGTTGAGTTCTCTAATACTGCATAAAGGTCAGTCGCACTTGTGACAGGTGTACCATTTATATGGGTTACTATATCGCCTGGTTGGAGACCGCCACTGAAACCAACGTCAAGTAAAAAATTGTTATTTGATTCTAATTACGATTTTTTTAATTGTTACACAAAGAAAATGGTATACAAATAGCATATTGATGCAACCATTGACCACTTATCGCTCAATAACCTGAAGGAAACAATATTTTTAAACAATATTTTATTATTATTTTATTTATTTTATATTATTAGGTAAGTCAGTAAGTCTTAGGTATATCGCTTTAAAAAAAATGCCAAATAAATAAGGACAGATCCACCACCCTTGCTTTGAAAAGGTATCTTTAATGTTTAATTGAAGATCATTGTAACTTACTTGTAAGCAGGTGAACCTATAATCACTTTCCATACAAGAATTCCATGGTCTATATCAGACGGCATCTGAAAAATATAATTTTATGATTTTTTTATGCATAAAATATTAGTTTTTATAAAATTAAAGTTCAAATCAAAATTTTCACGATTATATAAACTAAAAAAAAATATATACATTGCTCTCACTATGTTCTCGAATGTTTAGAAAAAAAACTTTTAGACTTTACCTAAATGAAGGATGCAATGTAAGATTGTTGCAAATTGCCATCATTAAGAGTTGGCTTTTTTATAAATTATATTAATAAAGTGGACAAACATCGTTAAATATTTGTTGATTAACATTTTTTGTTTTGTTTCATTCTTTGATGAGGCCACTACGTGTCGATTCTTTTTTTTATTTGATTGCGCCATATTATAATATATTGGCAACTGAAATGGCGTTAGAGTGAGGAGAGGATGAGCACGCCTTACGTTACGTCAAATGATAACCTCAAAAAAATTTGTCAAATTATAAATAGATAACTTAATGCAATTATTAGAAATTAAAAGCTTACTTCAGGATTCCTCATTCGTAGTTCCATAAGTATGTTAGGTGTCAGAGATAACATTGTAATTCCAAGGTAACGGCGTGATACTTGAGGGGATTTGGTTTTTCCTGAAAATATTGACAACAATTATTACCATACTTGTAATAACTAATAAAGTAAAAAAAATTTTTATCATAGATTTTCTGGAAGGAACAAGTAGTGTAAAGTGAGCAAAAACTTACGTTTAGCCAAAAATTCCTTTACATAGTCAATTGGTATTGCAAAAGATATCCCTGAGGTGACTTTCATACTGTTAATGCCAATTGCTTCACCATCCAAGTTAACTAAAGGCCCTCCACTGTTTCCAAAAGTAATAGGTGCATCGGTTTGAATGTACACCATGTCTTTGCCTGGAAATTAAACATTATACAGAGAATAAAATTAAATTATAAAACATAATACTAAAGTAATAGAGATTGCAATTCTGTAATGGAGTTCACTGCTCTTTTAATTAATGGGATAAGTAAATGATAAAATCAAGAAATGGAACAGTAATTAATACTATATTTAATAATATAATATATAAGTAAGAATGAATAAACCACACTACTCATGGTTGTTTCTTACAATTCCTCATATTTTAATGGTATTATATAGAGTTTGGGGTTAAACACAATGTTTAGCTCAGAACAGATTCTGACATACTTGAAACTATGCAATACTATTATGAATTATTTTTTTGTTTTATAATATCCTTATAGGAAACTCTTAGTGGCAAAAATTTAACTTACTTAAGGTACTCACCTTGCAGACCAAGTTCTTTACTAGCTCTTTGAGTAGAACTCACAACACCTGCTGTTACAGTATTACTCAAAGCAAGAGGACTTCCCATGGCCACCACCTGTTCATGTAAAATGACAATTAGAAATATTCAAATATGTTACATTAAATAATTATCTGCAGTGTCCAAAAATATTAGCCATTATGCATTGCTATTCCTAAAAAATAGACTAGAAAAAGTGAAGTTAATATAAGTTTTTTGTCACTTCTGTTTTATTATTTTAATAAAATACAAATTTTAATTGGTTAATTTTGAAATAAAAAGTAGTTTTCAAAAAGTTTATAGTATGTTCTTTGTCATTTTTAAGTCTCTTTATAGTTTATGGAACTTGAAAATTTAATTACAAACCCACTCGCCAGGTCGTAAGTCTGCTGATGAGCCTAATTTCATAACTGGCAAATTTTTTACGGGTATCCTCAATGTTGCCAGATCCGATTTGATGTCAAAATCCTCTACAAACCCTATGTGTGTTGACCCATCCTAGAATTTATAAAAATTACATATTAAACACATACACATAATAAGTTAAAATAAGTAAAGATATGAATGGTGAATCTGTATTTAGCTAGTATAAAATTTGTATGAGCCTTGGTTTGGACAGCAATGTCAGTTTCAGTTTTTTGGCAAAATATTCGAAAGAGTGATGCAACAATCAACCATTTCAAAATCTATTCTAATTACATAGCTTACCATAAGTCGAACGTTTACCACGGCATTTGGCTTGTTCACGACTACGTGAGCATTAGTTAAAATCAAACCATCTTCATTTACTATAAATCCAGATCCATTTGATATTGTGATGGGTCTTCCCGAAAATAGATCAAGCCGTCTGCCATCCTGAATCTCGATATATACAACAGACGGTGCTGACACAGCCACCACATCAGCTATGAAGTTATACTTCTCCCGTCTACCCGATAAAGTTATAGTGGCCGCATGAATTTTCTCTTTCAGAGACACGTAACCAAAAACACCAGCAGCAATCGCTATAATGCCTCCAAAATAACGCTTATGCGAAAAATTCTCATCCTCTTTGTTTTTTGAGTACTTAAATGTAGATAAAAAACGACTAGAACACCTTAAACTATAATGTTTTAGTGAATTTTTAATTAAAAATCGCGATACATTACAAGTTTTTATCATTTTGTTGACAAAATGAGATCTTTTCCTTGTTGACTTTAGTTTAGCCAATCACATTTAGTGATAAATAATAGTTGACAGTTTACAATTTACAGTTAACTTGTTGTCACAAATTATGCAATTGACAGAGTATTCATTTTTTTTTTAATTTTATGACCTACAGAATATTCATAATTCCCATCATCTATAGAACCTACGCATGAATTCATTTTAGAAGTCTATACAGGAGGAAAAAAGAGAGTTTATTCAAAGAGTTTGTATAGAAACTAATGTTGGGTTATTAATTATTGTGAGATGATTTTAGGAGACATCACGCAACTACGAATAGCAAATGGGCATACATAAAAAATAAAAAAGGGAATGATGATCATCAAAACCAATAATTTTGTTTTATACCACTAATTAACGAATTAGGTATTTGTTATTTATTTTTCGCTTTTTAATTAAGTAGCTAGTTTCATATCTATTGTTTATGTCAAATAATTATAATATTTTATAGCTTATTTATGTTTATATGGTAAATCGAATCTGAAAACAATCTTCCTTTATTACACATTTTCTTTCATGTTTTCTCTTTCTGAAATTATCACGAAAATTTAGTCATTTTAAATTTTATATTAAACAAAACTAACTACAAAAGTTTGGTTACTAGCCTATTCTTAATTTCAAGGATTTTTTTATTGGTTATTGATATCAATATCAATCAATCGTCTTCAGTTTTTTAAAATAGCCACTGGCCTTGTGAGAAATTATACTTATCACCTTTCGTCATCAAATCAAGAATAAGGTCTGAATTTTTTTAAAAACATCATATTTCCTAATAATGTTAAAAAAATTTATATTATATTTTATAATGTTATTTTTATAAATTAACGTGTAACAAGAATTATTAATAAATACAGTATTGAATTAGTGTACACCAAAAAGCAACAACTAAATATTAACTACTTACTCAATATACTCAGTTTGCATTTTCTACGTACTGCACAATCACTTCACCTAATAAGAAATCATATAAAGGCGGATGAATCGAACCCAATTATTAAATATTCGGTTGTAGTTCTTTTATATTATTACGATTTATTATTAAATCATGAAACCAGCTTAAAAACGTTAACACATTAATATGTGTTAACGTTTTTAAGCTAATTTAATAAATTGAAATATATCGTAATCGATATATTTCAATTTATTGTACACACGTAAATTTACTATATAGTATAGGCTATAGTACTGATAACATGTCAACTTCCAAAGCATTTCAGTAAATCCATTTGAAACTAAGTTTAAATATTCTGACACACCATTTATATTACGAGGTGCACAATTTTTATTCCAAAAACTTACCCAATTCACTGACTGAAATCGGTAACATAAATAAATATCTAAAATGATATTTGGATAACAATTAATTATTTACTATATTTGACTATCTATATTAAAATATCTCATATTTATTATTAATTAGAGCTAATATTGTTTTGCGACCAATCGGCAGTGTCGTGTGGAATAAAATAATTATCCGACAGATTGTGTTACATTTCAGTATAGGACTCACAGATAAGTGCAAGGAAACGATCGATTACGACGGTCTTCATCTATTGTCTTTACCTTAGTTTTGGTCATGTCAATTGTTGCTTGAATAATCAACACAAGACGAGGCATCTACATTTCTACATTTATAAGTTTAGCCAACTAATAGATATGTATAAATACATAGGTTATATCTCACCATCGACATCCGTTATATTGACATTATTCATGGACTCGGTAACTGAAAAGATTAATTTGTGAAAAATTATTATTCCCTTAAATTATACATCTACCTTACATTTTATTTCTATTCTAATGCACAGTTTAATTACGTAAACAGTCGCATTTATTATTAATTTATAAAACGTAGTAATTTTAGTTTTTATTTCTGTATTAGTATCAAAGGCTGATATAAGTTTACACTGTGAGGAAATATCAAATTTTTAATTATATTTTAACATTAGAAGCCCGACAGACTTCTTGCTTTTCCAAAATTTAGAGGTTGTATAATTAGTCTTTTAGTTTGAATGATCCAGTAAACGTTTATTATTAAAACCACAAATATTAGAACACTTCGATCGGTGCTTATTGATTAGATTTCACAAATAACTTCATAACAAACATAATCCTCAATACGTTCCTTTATTTCATACGTTTAGGGCGTTTTAACGCTTATATCCAAGGTTATTCAAGAAATAGCAATTACAAAAAAGGATACGTCATCAACGTAAACAAAGGCGAGACCAGGAACTGGACAACTTTTTACGAAAATTTAGTACTTACAAATTCAGGGAAAGTTTTTATCTTAGTGGTTAATTTACTGGAAAGGTCATTGTCAAGGTGGTTAATTTACAGGGATCATTGCTATAAGCCAGACCGGTGATAATTAAAAAAAAAAAAAATCAATATTTATTCAAATTCAAAATATCAAGACTTGGGTTCCCTTCGTTCCATAAATTTTTTTAATATTTAATCGTTAACAAATTGTTATATGTACGGTATAGCTGTATTGATAAGCTTGTTACGCTTCTTTAGAGAGTTTGACAATTTCTTTCGATAGGTTAGACTTTTTGTTTTGAATTTTTAAGAAATTAGACAATTAATTCATTCGTATAAATGTAAATAATATTCGTACTAAAAAAATACTGTCTGACACTCAATTATTTAATTTTATAAGAGGACAATGTAATGTAATTCGAATAAAACATGCCTCGTTCAAACCCGTGACCGATGAGCCGCAGGAGATTGCTATGAGTAGCTGCATCGATTTATCACCCGCGCCGGTCGATAAGGCCCAACATATTAATATTGACTTGTCTTTGTTAGATAGTAAATAGTATCATTGTGGTGAAGAAAAACGTTTCCCGGTAAAGATAATCGTACACACGTCACCTTAATCCGTACAAAGTCTGTACTAAGTTTACACTATATCTTTAATCTCCAAGCAGAGACGATCCAGGGTTAGTGCTAGTCAGGATTCAAGGTTGGCACTTCATTTAGTTAAGCATTTCTTTCACATACATTCCCGTACTGGGTGATTCAGTGATACAGCATCCCGGTTCCCCAAACCGATGTAATAAGAATAATCTTAATTCTTTACCTGAGATTACTGGTACTAGTACATAGGCCGCCCTCTCCTTGCCCAACATATCGATCAATAAGGAGATAAATCCTTTAAGATATCTTAACCAATCCGGTTCTCCACCCTCTAAAATAGTATCATATTATATAAATATATTTGGTATATTAATATTATAATACCGATGAGTAAATAACAAAATACACAGTATTTAAAATAAAAGTATGAAAATGTAACCACTTATATGAAATCAGAAGGCATCCTCTGACAACAGCCACATTGACAATATATGAACTATATTTTTTTTAATTTTGCGGGAAAATGATTAACATAATATAAACATTACTCACACGATAACATTCACTCTAAAGCTATTTGTATGTACTCAATATTCTTAAATTCAGCATTTACAGGAGTCAGATGTAAAACGTGCTTTATCTTAATTAAAACAATGTTTTAATTAAGGCATCTTTCATCTTGCCCGATAAACCCACTCTTGAAAAACATATTTGTGAACATAAAATCTATTTTTTAACTATGGTCTTGACACATGTTTTGGGTGCCTATAAAATACAATTGTGATTTTGTATATCTTACCGTCACTGCTTGTGTCATAAACCAACTGCTTATGTTCAATGCTCGCTAACCCTGAAAAAAAAAAACATTAAGTTATATATTACATACTGTTAAATGTTTTCTAAGTCAATATCAAATTAATTGACAGCAGGTATAGTTTTTATGTATACCAAGTGTTTGAGAAGAAGAGAGCGGCTAGGCATTTGTGCGAACGAAGAAAATATTTTCAAATTATATCCCACATTAGATTCATTAAAAAATGTCATCTTAAAAGGACTTGCGGCGATTAAAATTATGTGTTATGTAATACTTAATCGAGTTAATTTAAAACAAAAATGTAGAAGGTTAGCACTGCAGCATCTTTACATCTAACGTCCTATAATAATGTCAAATAGTACTCAACAATGAACTGTAGCTTAAAATGATATGGCGAACCTTTAATTTCACTTTAAACACACCGATTTTATGAAAGATATAAGGCATACGAATTATCTCGTTATAAATTGTGTATACATTTTTTTATCTGGTATTATTTTAATAGGATAAGGTACTGTGTACTGGGAGGGCCAGTAAGGCACGGCCCTACTGGCTCTCCAAAAGAAGATCTTCCATTTATTCTTATTCTACCTTACAGTAACCTCAGATTATTGTGAAAGTTCGGTGAAGAGCGTACGTCCGTGGAAGATTTGACCAACAATATCATCCCTAAGCTTTTACATATAAAACATTGTAACAATGTAATAATAATAATTTAATATTGTCGACAGGTTAATATTACCTTTTGGATTTACTGAAAAATAAGAGAAAATATAATTGTGTTAAGGAAAAACAATTGTTATAAATGGTACGGCTAAATATAAATAATTAAATAAATAAATTATTTTACAACCTGGGTTCTATATGCAAAACTATATATTCCTATTAGAATATAGGATTATCATTATGCTATTTAACCGACAAACGAAACCATGTTCGAAACCATGAGACTTCAAAAATTGCCACGAATCGCAGGTTCTTCAACTATAAGGACGTAATTTAAATGTCAGTAATTAAAGCGCACCTTTCACATGCATCATTACGTTAGCTTTCTTCTCTATGTCTGAAATGTAACAGTAAATATTAGATATCATTTATTTTTTATAACAAGCATAATTATTTTTTTTAATGTCATACCATCTATATATCGTGCTATGTAGCGCTTGGCGTCATCGTAACCGTATTTACCTATTGCTTTCTGGATCTTCCCCCGAAGAACAGGTATCCAAGAAGGTTCAAAAGTTTCTAAAAATCAAAACCATATCTGTTTCCGCCCGGGATCGAACCGGGGACCTTGTGCGTGTGAAGCACACGTGATAACCGCTACACTACGGAAACTTGCTGTGATGAAATGAAATAACGTAAAATTATTTATTCTTACAGCCCTGTATCGAAAACTTATAGTATATCTTACTTAACTCTT